>RJWJ010006907.1:0-60118 GCA_004363605.1 Indri indri | reverse complement strand
GGCCATTTGAATGTTTCCAGTCTTAGGTAATTACAAACAGTGCTACCTCAGTAAGTAGAACTGCACAGTTATAATTTTGTATTTTTGCCAGTGTATCTTTGGAATATATTTCCAGGAGTGTGATTTCTAGGTCAGAAAGAAAATGCAAATGTAATTTGCTAGCTGTTGTGTTCCTACCTGTAATATATAAAAGTGCCTTTTCCCTATAGCCTTGCCAAGCGTGTGTGTTGTCAAACTTTGAGATTGCCAATCTGATAGGTGAGAAATTGTATTTTAGTGTTTCCCTAATGATAAGTCAGGTTAAACATCTTTTCATTGTTTCATTTCTTCTTTAATCACTTGTATGTTTATACATTTTGTTCATTTTTACATTAGGCAAAATTACTTATTTGGAAATGAATGACAGTGAGAGCATGGCATTTAGAAACTGTGGGGTTGGGGTCAAACTGACACAGAGAAGAAAATGTGTAGCCTTGATTACATTTATTAGGAGCTAAGATTGAAGAGAAATGAAGATATTCTGCAGAATATACAACAAAAAGGATGACAAAAACACTCTTAAAAGTAGACTAAAGGACTTACAATAGAAGCAAAGATAGATGAAATATAAAACTAACAGAACCATAAAAAAAAGGCTTGATTTACTGGAAATATACCAAAAAAAATGACAAAGCAATCTTTAAATTAGACTAAAGGAATTATTAATGATAAAAGCAGAAAATTATAAAATATAAGATTACAAAATAAAGTCTTTTTTTTTTTAAAGAAAAAAGAAAACCTTAATAATGAAACCAAATGCTGACTCTTGCAAAATATCAATATGTGAACAAGGAACTTTGAAAAAACTAATGAAATAGCTTTGGCTAGTGTCATCAAGGAAAACAGAGTAAAGATACAATAGCAATATTAAGAATTATAGAGGTGCTATACCTAGAGAGCTAGAGAAGACTTAAAAATAAAGAAGCGAATGCTATATATAGTGTTAAAAGTGAATGCTGCATATATATCAATAAAATTAATAGGTAAATAAGTGGAATGTTTTTTTAAGAAATTGTAAATTATAAAAATTGATTCAAGAGGAAGAGATAACCTTAAAATCCCTGGAAGAATTTGAGAAACTAATAAAAGTTTACCCATAAAGAAACAGTGCCAAGGATGTTCTGCTTCTGCCTTGGGTATAAAAAGCTGGAAAGAGCATTGCTCTCATGCTAACAAGAAAATTATTGGTAATCTACCAAATCATAACTTTTCTTGAATCCGTCAGAGAGCTGAGGTTACAGGGCAACTGAATAGCCTGAAATTTGAGGAAAGAGAGGAGCCTTTAAGGGAAGAGGGACACAAACTCTGGCTCACCTATGGCAGGGCCCAGGAAGAAGAGACATGAATGTCATATAAGCTGGCAAGAAGAACTCAGCTGAAATTTTCACTGAATTATTAGATGTCAAATGTAGGCTAGTGAGAAAATATAGACCCACTGGGAGCTATAGACATAAGGGGAGTTTATACCAACCTCTAGGTTCTTTTCCATGGATCTCCACCAAGGTGCTGCAGGAAAGTGACAAAGTCCCCCAGGACTCTGTTAAGCTGCTGGGGAAGGGAGGCAGTAAATCCTCTTTCTCCCAGGGCACAAGTGAAAACCTGCATAGCTGGGGAAAGGGCTTGTAGGGGAGGCTTAGGAAACCATCCTGAGGTCAGATCATCATTAGAGGTAACAGTGCTGGGAAAAGGGTAGGCTCACAGAGAAAGCCCCCATCTCCAATACCCAGGATCAGAGGTCCTGCCTAAAGCTGAGGGGGACCAAGACGACAGAGAAACCCCCTGCTCCTCCCACCCAGCTTGCAAGCACCAATTAACAAGCAACAGCAGTCTATTGCTGAGGGAATGGGCAAGAGTGTGAAGACCCTTTGTGAAGTGTAGGTGTTCACTGAAGGTCTAAAGTTGAGGGTAGAAAAGGAACATTGAGGAAAACCCTCCAGCAATCCAACCCTCACCCCAGGTGCCAGTTAACACAAGAGGAATTTGAAGCCAGTTGTGCACTGAAAAAAAACCATCATGACAATGAAACCCAAACTCAGCTCAAATTTTGATTAGATTTCCTCAAACCCCTACACTGATGGTGAGCACTAGAAGAGTTGTGCCCATTTCTGGGTGTGGCACACATACTATTTATCTCAGTAACTCCTGTCCTACACACTGTATTTGGCATTCAATAAAAAATTACAAGAAACAAAAGAGCGAGGGAAAAAAAAGGTCTTGGACCCAGTGGTTTTATGAGTGAGTGCTACTAAATCTTTGAGGAACACATAGTTTTGCTATTATTTAAGCTATTCAAGAGTATTAAAAACTAGGAGTGGGGGTGGGGGAAGTGGAAGATAAATATTAAAGAGAATTTCATGAAGTGAGGCACAGAACCTGCTTCATATCGACAAGTCCCTGACTACCACACCAATTTGTGTAAACTCAGTCAGTCAAATCCTGCCTCACTGGAGACTTCTGCTGTGATCCAAAGTGGACACAGAAGTGTGTTCTTCTTTCAGTTTTCTAAGGATCCCCAAAGAAATTAAATTTGTTCTGGATTATTTGTGGATTAAATTGGAAGCTGAGCACTCTCTAGAACAGAATTTGTCTTCTTATTTGACCCACAGGCATGACCCAATTTCTTCATCAAAACTTTATTTACAGAAACAAGCAGCCGGTCTATGAGCCATAGTCTGCCAATTTGATTTTTTAAAACATTGTTAGAAAATGTGATTTGCCTTGATTATTAAGTTTTTCTTCCCCTCCAACAAATTTCGCACACCAGGTGAGTGTCCCATGGGCCACCCAGTTCTGGTCTTGCACCAAGTCCCCTGTTCTGGGGATTTCCTAGGTTCAGCCCAGGGTGAGTAGGAGCCTCACATGCTGTTCTAACACCACTTACCTTACTATGCAGTGTGTTTTCTGGGAAGCTATTTGCCCTTTGCAAACTTAAAAAATGTCTTCATATAAATTTGCCTCTGAGTGAGGGAAAAGAGGAGGTGGGGGGAAGGGTTCAAAAGCAAAGAAAACAAGGAGGAGGAGGAGGAAGTGGCCAGTGCTCAATGAACCCTCAAGTGTGAAAGGCTAATCCAGAAATCACTCAGTAATCACCACCATGAAATCAGACAGGGGTGACATCTCTGGCTACGCATATGCTCACCCTCCCTACCTCCCACAAAGCCCCACTTCCTGGACCAAACTGACCTCTGAAATCTGGCCACTCTGCCTTGGGTCTTGGCCCTATGCCTCTCCTATGCAACAGCTTTTACACACACCATTAGCTTCTTTCCAAAGTCCCACCGACTTCTCATTCAGGGAAATACACTTTTCCTGTTTTCAAGAGAAGGGTTCTGGCCCATATGCCCGGTAAACAGAAGCTGGAGTGCATAGGACTGTGAGAAGTTCCGAGACATTCACGTCTTGCACGGGAGAGTTTGGAAAAAGGGTGAGGCTCCAGGGGGCTCTGACATGAACGGGAAGGCAAAACAGTACCTGCAACTCAGCCGCACTTGATGTTCAGAACAATCCTCATGGGTCTGTCAGGCTCAAAGGAACAGAGTGTTGGAAGAGCGATTATGGTTTAAGATAGGTTGGCTGTCAACCAAATAATATGTTACTGCCTACTGCCAAGTCAGACACTTTTGCTCATTGGTGAATTTTTATGAAAAAGAGTGATAAACAAATAGACTAGTTTGAAAGTAAGGCATAATTTCCTCAATGGATCTCTTGTGAAGGGGATGGGAACAGGGAAGGGAGGGCTTAGGCTTGGCATCCCCTGGATCCTAGCATTGTTCTCTTTGAGACCAGTGAGCTGTACTCTTCTCTGGGTGTCAATTTCCTATCAGTGCCATGATGTCTGTTTGAACTTAGGTGAATCATCAATCACTCTCTCCTGTAGTTTCCCCACCTTCGAATGGCCCCTTACTCTCCTAATCAGAGCAGGATAGTGGCAGGGTGGTCAAGAGCAGGAAAGTTGGCCTGGGAGAGAAGGCAGATCCAGAAGATAGGTAAAGCTCAGCCCGAGGACCAAAGGGCTCCTGAAAAGACTCTTTAAGGCAACTTCTTGGTGTTTGCTTCTTTATTGGATTCTTTTTATTTTTCTCTAGACCTGAAAATGCAACCTGCTTTTCTCTTCTGTCATTACAACTGCTCTTCCGCTTGGGTTTCTTCTACTCCTTCAAGATGGCTGAAGAACAAGGTGCTTTCTTGATGTTTGTGATATTTCACTATCATTGAAACAAGCATACATCCACTTTCATTTTTTTTTTCCAAAAATGCTTTTGACTGCTAGTGATTGTGGGAAAAGAGGACACGTGATAACACAAATAACAGGGAAATCACAAGTAATAAGAATTTTTTGAAAGTACAAGTCATTGATTTTAGTGATCCTTGGTCATTTTTGAGGCATCAAAGGGGAATAATACTTATAGAGCAGTGATTCATGTGGTTTAGAACTGAAGCAGAGTCGCGGTTTAAAAAATTACAATTATTTAATAACAGATTTAATAACAGTAAACACAAACTTGCAAAAACAAACTCAACTTCACTAGTATTTCTTAACCATTATGGAGGAGATATGAGGCTCCCAGTGATACTTCATATTTCCATTTTTTTCCCGTTTTCCATCTACTTCCCTCATATACTGCAGATTCTCCTGTACCTTTACCCCTGATGCCACATCTCAGCCCAAATAAGCCTCTCAAATATCCTGAGCCCAGGAACTTGTTCTTTATTTTATATACATTTTATGTAAAAGAATCGAGTTCTTCCATCCTGCGATTTCCCGGATTTGCTCTTTCCTATCCAATTTCTTCCCCCCAAAATACCGTCACTACCAATGCCAATAGCAAAACACTGCTCCAGAATGATAGCGGTCTCCTCAAAGAGTATTGGAGGGGAAGAACCTGCCTTGAAAACTGTAAGGCAATGGTTATAGTGTCCTTTATTGGTATGGAGGAGGGAAAGCATAGGCACTTACTTGCTCATAGGCTGATGTGATCATAGGAATGAGGCCTGATTTATCATAATCCTCAGTCTAATTTATCCCCCCAGTTTGGTCTAAAACAAAGAAGCCCAACCCTCTGGATGGGTAGTTCTCATTGAAGGTGCTGTCCCTCCTTAATCTGATTTTTAATGGTGGCTCTTAGACTCCACCATCAACTGTTCTTAGGACCCAACTCCTAGTGCTGACCTTTCAGCCAGGAATCCTGGGTCTTTCACAGCTGCCTGGAATTACTACAGAAATGACAGTAACAACATCGGAGAGGACGATTACCACTAGCTTTCACAGGGCACTCTCTCTGTGCCAGGTGCTGTGATAAACACTTAACATGAATGGTTGCCTCTGATTTCCAAGTCCTAAAAAACTATTTTAGTTATCTATTGCTGCCTAACAAATTGCCACAAAACTTAGCAGCTTAAGACAATGCACATTTCTTTCTGTGGGTCAGGAATCTGGGCAAGACTTGACTGGATCCTCTACTTTAGGGTCTCTCAGTCAAGCTGTTGCTCAAGGCTCAACTAAGCAAGGATTTGATTCCAAGGTCATGCAGTCACTGGTGGGATGCAGTTCCTTGAGGGCTGATGGAGTAAGGGCCTCAGTTGTTCACTGACTGTTAACCAGAACCTGCCCCCAGTTCCTTGGTACACGCTCCCCCCCACCCCCAGCCCCAGTATGGCAGCCTCCTTCTTCGAAGGGCACCAGCCAGGAGGGCAACAGAGAGAGTCTGATAGCAACACGGAAATCACAATCTTTTGTAACCTGATCATGGAAGTGATTTCCCATCACGTTTACCATATTCTACTGCTTAGAATCAAGTAACTATGTCCAGCCCACACTCAAGGGGAGGGTA
Source organism: Indri indri (assembly GCA_004363605.1). Classification (NCBI taxonomy): domain Eukaryota; kingdom Metazoa; phylum Chordata; class Mammalia; order Primates; family Indriidae; genus Indri; species Indri indri. The sequence goes on along the minus strand of RJWJ010006907.1, from coordinate 54,248 downwards.
TTACTTAAGGACATGGACACCAGGAGGTGGGGGTCATTGGGGAACATCTTAAGAATCTGCCAACCTTAAGGCCAACTGGAGAAGGAGGGAGAAAGAGTTGTTTTAAGATTACGAGGATAGTATCCAGACTAGGAGATGGAGGTAGTTCAGGGTTGGGATTGAAGCTAATAAAGGTAGGGGTGAGGGGGTGCTATGGGGAAGTGCTTCTCATCATTTTTGATCCACGGTGTCTTCCTTTCTCTCCCAGCCCCAACACATAGAGCTAAGGAGATGTTGGTATGAGACTAAAGGGGGTACATGGAACTACCAGGGCAATGCACTGCTCTTCCTGTTGGGAGAGTAAATGGAAAATGCTGGTAATGAAGTAGTGGGGGAGAGGAGTAGCAAAGAGGAACTGAAGGTCACTCCTCTGGGCAAACGTGGCCAAGAGTTCCTCTGGGAAGGAGAATTTTGGCAGCACTGTGACAAACCATTAAAAAGGGAGGGATCAGGGCATAAACCGGATCTGGAATAAGGTGTCTCCAACCAAAGACAGTCAAAATAAAGGAAGCAAATTCCAGACAGAAATCAGAGGCAATGCTACATAGAGCAAAGATGTGGCGGCCAGCACAGGGAACATTTCTACTAAAACAAGTTTCAGTTAATATGTATTTTATGAGAGGGAAAAGATTATAGGATTTTTGGAGCCCAGAAATCCCCCCAAACTTGCAGGGCTCTGCCTATGATACCATCCTTCTCTCCAGCACTCTCTTTCCCCTCCTGCTGAAGCTCATCATCTTGTCAACAGAGCAGGAATCAGGGAATTCACATTCTGAACTTTTGTCTTGGGATTTTTCCAATATCGTAGTGTGGGGGCACTAAGGAGAGATCGTTGAGGGAGTCAAGAAAAACATTTTAAGAACCTTGAAGAAATGCCTTTTTAGTACAAAGAAAGAAAGAAGGAATCAGGAAAGGACTCCTTGCCAAACCACAGAGAAGATAGTTCTTCAAGGAATGCTAATTTCTCTAGTTTTTAGTGGGGAATTACCCTCTGTGGGGATTAAGAGACTAGGGGGTTAATCAAAGGATGAGGGACTTACGCTCGAACAACTGGAAACAGCCAAGCGTCATACCCAGCTCCAAAGGGCCACTCTTTCCTGCAATACACAATGCTATGTTTTTAGGTTAATCCTCCAAGGATATTACAGTTATTTTCAATGGTTAATGAATAGCTTCTAAGTGCCTGCTTCATTTAATTGTCCAAAGGCCAGTTGGTCCCAGAGCGTATAAAGCTGCAAGCTAGCTAATGAGCCCATTCTCCTGGAGCAGAGTGGCAGGGTCAGGGGGGCTGGGTTCCTGAGGAGCAGGGATGCAGAACAGAACTGGCCTAGTTCTCTGTCTTCTCGCCCTCCTGACGGGCTTCCTGATGGTCTGCCTGGGGGCTGCCTTGCTTTCCTCTGTCTCCATATCGAACTGTAGGGGCAGCCTCATCATGGCCTATGTGCTTCTATCTCTGGGGTTTGTGATCCTTCTGAGTGGAATTTTCTGGAGCAGCTACTGCCAGGCGAGTGAAAACAAAATGGTGTTCAGCCATGCACTCAGACAACACCTTGCTCGTGAGGCCCTGCCCCTGGCCACAGTGGACAGGTATGTGTGACAGCCAGGGGGACTGAGAAGGGCTGAGATGGGCTAAGTGCTGTAAAAGTGGAATAATTTCTAATCCTACTGTGGAGCAACTGACATGTCCCACGGGCTGTATGAAGCTTTATTGTTGGGCAATTACTCTGGGGTTAGTCATTAGGAAGAATGGTGCCATCTTTGGGGAAAACAATGACATAGGGGGAATTTATCTTACAGAAACACTACCACCAACACCACCACTCCCCCTACCCCACAGTGAAAACTCACCTAAGCCAATTTAAGAACTCTCAGTTTCTTTTGTTATAGCATGAGAGCTATCATTAGTTAGAGTCAGGTGATGGTTAGTTACTCCCCATAACCTGGCTGCCAGGTTATAAGGAAAGCAAGTCCCAGACCAAATTCTGCCACACACCAAGTGAGCAAGGAGGCATAAAATCAGACCTACAAACTTTGTAAGCTCAGGGAACTCCTAGCTTACTTTTTAGGTGTTGTGATTTCCTCTTATAAAAAAGATACACTCAAGGCAAGGTGACAGTGTTCTAAAGCTAAGATTCAGTTAACCTTACCACCTCACACATTAGGATAGCTATTATCAAAAAACAAAACAAGATAGCAAGCGTTGGTGAGGACGTCAAGAAATTGGAACCCTGTGCATTGCTGGTGGGAATGTAAAATGGTGCAACCTCTGTGAAAAACAGAATAGAGGTTCATCTAAATACAAAATACAGAATTACCATTTTGATCCAGCAATTCCAAGTTCTATATCTAATTCTGAGTATACACACAAAAGAATTGAATTCAGGGACTCAAACAGATGCTTATTCACCAATGTCCATACCGACATTACTGATAATAGCCAAAAGGTAGAAGCAACCCAAATGTCCATCAATGGATGAATGGATAAACAAAATGTGGTATATACATACAATGGAATATCAGTCAGCCTTAAAAAGGAATGAAATCCTGACACATCTACAACGTGGATGAACCTTGAAAACATTATGCTAAGTGAAATAAGCCAGTCACAAAGGGAAAATATTGCATAATTCCACTTATGTGAGTATCTAGAGTATCAAATTCATGGACACAGCAAGTAGAACAATGGTTACCAGGATTAGGGGAGAAGAGATTGGAGAGTTACTGTGTAATGAGTAGAGAGTTTCAGTTTGTGATGATGGAAAAGTTCTGACAATGATTATGCAACAATATGAGTGTACTTAATGCCACTGAACTGTATACTTAAAATAGTAAATTTTATGTTACATATATTTTACCACAAGAAAAAAAAAGATTCATTTAACCTTAGGGTCTGTATCAGGGAACAAGGAACCTCCTAATTCTTGGCAAAACACAGGACCATTTAGGGATAAAACCTCAGGTAACATTTTTAAGACACAGGCTGCAGGACTCTATAAATTCTTTTGCCCTCTTCATGCAAGGGTAGCGAGTATTTAAAATATTTTAGCTACTCCATGTATCTTGAATACAAGCCATCTTACCCATGATGGTTCATTTTTGACATCTTGTATGTTAATCAATAAGATACTAATTACAACAACCAAAACTCATTTCCAATGTTTATTATACTAACCAGCAAGGTTTCTGGGTTTGATGAGAAATTAAGATAAATGAAGTGATTGTAGATGTTTCTAGAGTGATGATTTGGGGGTTTTGCATAGTCGTTAGGTGACTAGCTCTAGGGTGTGAATTCCTGATAAATGTAACCGATTGCCTTTAGGAGGTAGCTTAAATTTACTAACACATGCATAATATTATATTGTCTATGCTGACATATTTGAAAGGAAATTAGGGACATCATAACACCCCAATTTTACTGCCTCTTTCTGCTGCATCTGATTAATTGTTCGGCCCACTCGGAATGGCCAGTAAGTCAGACTGGGAAGTTCTATTTCTCAGGAGCCCTTGCATTCAAAATCGGTCCCCAGGGTGAGGTATCAAAGAAATGAGTCTGGAGTGGTGGAATTCAGGGCATTGGGAGGGTGGAATTGGGAGAGGTGTTGGGATTTGGGGACAGGCAGCAGTCATCATGGAGCCTCTCAAATCACTCCAGGGAACAGCTCACCTATCTGTGTAAAATGCCTTTGCACATGTGCCCTGTGACTCAGCCTTGGCTGTTCTGGGTGAAGGCTGAGATTTATGCCGTACAGTAGATAGCTCCAGCAGCTATTTGGCTTTGGGCCTGGCAACTTTTGGAGTGGAGCTGTGGCTACAAATGGCAGTCCCTGTTCTGTTGTGGTTACATGCCATAAACACACTGAAGGACTTGCTCTATAAATACACAACTCAACCAAGCTCACCCATCTCTCTTCCTCCCCTCCACCCAGCCCCAATGCCATTCATGATGGAGGAGCCAGAAGGGTTTAGCGATTAGCAACGTTGGGCAAGATTACCAATGAGCCCATCAGCCCTGGCCTGAATGGCCCCTTTACCGTTGGCCTATTGGCACAGAAAGAGCTGCAGCTGAAATCTGCATAAAGTTGTCCGTTGAAATAGTTTGAGAAGTGAGTGCGTTCATATGTTTTCTTTAAAACTAGCTGCTGAGACTTGGAGTGTTAGGAAAAAGAGAAGCATCTGGTATAGTTCAGGGATCTGCACACAGTTGGTTTTCCTTCATTATTTATTGGCTGTGAGGATCTGAGCTAGTGAGTGCAACGGAGTAGAAGACACTCTGGGTTTGGGAACGAGGATGTGAGTGGACTAAGTACTGGGTAGGGAGAAGGCCGCGACCTCTGCTAGGAATCTCACACTGAATGGCCCTATTTCCATGAATGAATGAGCAAAGGAGAAGGAACAGCTTGGAATAACTTGCTGGAAAAAATATAACTAGGCACACATCGTATGGTTGATAAAGAGGTTCTTCTGCAAGATCAGCACATTTTTTAAAAAACTGATGATGCCAGGGGAGAAGTACATCTGTTTCAAAAATCAATGTTTCTTAACAGTTTAACTTCTTACAGTGTGAGTTGCGAGAGGCAGCCATATGCCTCTTTGGCACTAACGCCCAAATAATGCATGCGTGTGTGATGTTTCGTCCCCCAGGCCAGACTTTTACCCTCCAGCTTATGAAGAGAGCCTCCGTGCGCAGAAACGCACCTGCCCTGCAGAGGGAGAGGCCTCTGATGTTCCTCCACCTCCATATACAGAGACGGGCCTGGAATTCCAGGATGAAAATGAAGCCCACCCAGAGGCCCCGCCATCCTACGCAGAGTCCACAGCCAACCTGGCGGCTGCAGGGACATCAGAGGACGCTGAGAGGCAAAGCTGAGAGTGCTGAAGGCAGGAGAGCTCTCCAGCACTCCTGGCGCTCCCCATGGGAGTCGGCTGCTAATTACACAGGCAGGCAAGGGACTGCGGGAGGAAAAGCCACATCAGGGACCCTGCAGAAGAGCTCATGGAGGGGCTGCTGCGTGACAGTCGCACAATTGCGCAGACTTGCTCAGCCGTGCATGGGCAGGGTGGGGACCCTGGAAGGGCCATTTCAGGGGACTCCGGCTAATCCCAACCCAGGCAAGCACCAGGGAGGAATAGATGCTGCCTGCCAGGACAGGCACGTGCCTTCGTGTATTACATTACCTAATAAGCACAGAGACGGTTTGTTGTTTAATATGTAGGTTGCTCAGCATTTCTTTAGCTGGTTTTATAGTTGCCCCTACTGACCCCACTACCAGAGTGACATAGTAATTCACATTGTGGAAGATATGCCCTGGGAACTGATGAATGTTATTTTGTATTATTTTATTGTAATTATGTGTATTTTTTTCTATGTGAAAGCAAAGTGATTGTAACATTCAGTCTCAAAATTGTTCAAACACAAAATGTTAAATGAGCTGTTTTTTAAGAGAGGTCCTCATAGAAACAGATATGATAAGGTGTCTTACAGATGCACATTGAATAGACAGAACACATAATTCATAATACACAGAATTCAGAGGGGAAAAGAATTTGCACTAGCCATAGATGGTATTAATATACAAATTGGTATAAATCTTGTAAAGTTTTAAAAATATTTGTGTGTAATTCAAAGACTGTCCTTATAAATCTCTAGAATTTGAAGGACAAGGGACCATAATGATGTACTTTCATCATTAACAGGAAATTCTTTATGTCTCAAGATACAGATCTTGACTTTTAGCCTTAGGACATTTATTTTAAAACCCAATGATTCCTCCTTAGCTTTATTATATTTCATTGTATTAATATTTTATTAATATTTTAATACAAGAAGACAAGTCAGGTGGCAGGGTGGTGGAAAGAGATGCAGCTTGATGCTTCTGCACTTGGACAAGAATCTTCCTCTCTGTGGGCCTCAGTTTCCTCCTGTCAAGTGAGGCATTTATGCTGGGGTTAATATCTAACAGTTATGGAATGCCTTTTATTAATATATGGCAGCCTCTGTGCTATGCACTTTTCATGCATGTTATTTAGCCCTCATGCACATACATCTTTAAGAAGAGAGGTGCTATGATTATTCCCATTTTACGGATGCATAAAACTGAGACTCTGAGAAGTTAAAAAACTTGTCCAACAAAATAACATGTAGTGTCTCTCAGGAGTGTGAGGAAGGATCCCTAGAGAGACCTGGGAGGACCTATTTACTTCATACGTCTGTGCTAAGCTAGCCCTGTCTCACTTCCCTCCTTCCAGGGAGCAATGCGGATTTCTCTTTCTTTTCAGAAAATGAGCTCTAACAGAAAGTGGAGCCCCAGGGTTGCTATAATATCTTAAAACCCTTCGAGCAGCAGAGGTGGTTGCTTTAGGGTTAATTGTTTAAAGTGTAAATAAGCCCTCCATGTTTTCTGCTAGGAGCTGGGCCCTCACTTCATGGTGTAGTTTCTCTTCAACTGATCATTATACAGATGATAAGTGTGATTCCTAACAGATGACAGCCCTTGATGAACGAACAGGCACAGGAAGGGCTTTGGACAGTTGCAGGGATGGATGTGGCTCTTTCAAGGAGGAAGGGGGTGAACAAGATGGGATGGGGCCTCTTCTTCCTCATTATTGCTGAGTGTGCAGATTAAGCATATTCTGACAAATACACAGGAAGCCACAGGTAAAGGAAATCCTGATCCACAAAGCATGAATTTGGGAATCTGTGATTTGAATCCTTGACATCAAGGGTGTGAGCGGATATGAAGGTCACTCACAGTTGTCCAGGTAGGAAGTGATCATTTAATTACTAATGCGATATATCATCCCTTTCTTGTCATTTCTTTCCATCCCTCTCCTAAGACAGATACCCTGAAATTTTCCCTGGTGGTCTGAGCACAGTCACTGATCTGAACAAGCAATATCATTAGGCTTTCTTCCAGAGTTTGTATTAGTAATAGATAGTTTTTCCAACTACTATTAATAGTAGTCAGGTAAAACACATGTTAATTTTGGTTTACATAAGAAATGGTTTTAATCTCTTTACTGCAATAAATTTTGTACTTAAACTTTCTCTTTTGCCATTTTTTTGTATCAGAAAAAAATCAATAGAAAACCTTAAGTCAAAGTATTCTTCATCATGTGACACCAACAGAGTGTCAAGATAAGCTCATCTTTCTGCAAACCCAAACATTATTGAACACCAAATGTTGATTCAGATGATAACCTGGGTGTGTCTTTTTGAAAAAAAGATGCTAATGGGCACGTAAAGATTTTTTTTAATCATATGTACGCTGAATCAAGCATCAAGAACTTAGGTGTAACCCAAAACAAATCCTCGGTTTGAGATGTTTCGCAGTGAAATTCATTGCACAAGTCACCAAAGTGTCCTTTTGTGGTTGATAATAATAATACATTAGTTATCCCTGGAGGAGTTACTCAGGGGAAATAGATATTGCATATCCTCTTTCTTCTCTTTCTGATGAAAGTTATGGTGATGGATTGGGAACCATAATTCCATAAATGGTAGGGAGGGCACTTAGAATATGGGAAAGTGGTAAGAGGAAAAGACCCACTACAGACAGCCTTCGCACATTTCCTCCTCTCACATGTGAATAGTAAGTTCACATGTCAATGGGGATGGGAATTCTCAGGGTTGATGGCCCTCCAGTATCAGCATCTCATAATGTCCTTTGAGCAGCAAATTTAAATAAGCACTACCACCATCCCAGAAGATGAGGATGACAAGGTCAATTGTAGGATAAATAATGCTGCATCTTCTGCATATGTGAGATGTACTGTGTTCATTTTCAACCCCTCCATAAAAAGACTCACCAGTGCTTTTACTGACACTCCTATCCATCCTTCAAGATTCTCCTTAAATACATTGTCTTTGGTGAGGCATTGCTCCAGCTCACCTACATTGCAGGGTACATACTAGGTGCTAACAGACATGGAAAGATGATAATGACAAGGATTTATAATTCGCATCTTCACTGTCTTCCACAAAGTTCCATGACAACCCAGGCTGACTCACATACCAAGTGTGCTGTCAAATGCATGAGCTATTTCTGCTGATAAGGACTCCAGCAGGTTGGAGTGGAACAGGCACTCTGCTAAGCTCTGCTGCCTCAGATAATCTCCTGCTATTTGTAACTGTTGGAGGGCCAAAGACTGATTTACGGGTGGTTACATCATTTCCAAAGCCACACAGTTTCTCAGGAATGGAAATCTCCTCAAGGCAGGTGTCTGAGATGTCAGTGTTCACAGGTTTTGAGAACATCCAGTGCGTGATCCAGCAATGGAATGGAGTCACCCTGTTACGGCATGACCAGTTCCTGCAGGTGCTTTTTAAATTCCCCACACCTGCCGTGGCTGATGGATCTGGCCATCAAAGTAAATTCCAAGCCTGACACTGACCCACAGGTGGGCAACCAAAAGTCCCCAGGTCATTATCCCTGTCATGCTCAGAGCAGCCAACTCAGCCCGATGCACCACCATGGGACTGCACATCCGTCTGAGGCTCCCTGTTCAGAAAGCCTTGCTGTCATGTCAAACCCTTCAGCCTATAATGTTGTGCAACACTTTGTCCACAAACACTGTGCGCATGTGCTGCACTTGGATTAGTAAGATTTGATAAACGAACTCATTTTAATAATGGCTGCCTACCCATTTTCAAGGACATTTAATAAATTCAAGGATCCTGGCTGAGGCGAAACAACTTTTTATTCTGGGGGTCTGGCTGACACCTGGCAGGATATGTATCATCTGTGGCCCCCTCCCACTAAATGCTCCTCCCTGGCACATATGCACATATATTTTCAAACACCCCCTGGGTAGGTGGCAGTACTGTCCTGGTCAAGAACCACGACATTACGCACAGTGCTGCTCGCCATTTTTCTGTAGACTCATGGTACAGTAAGTGAACCCGTCAGTAACAGCAGATCCCAGAATGGATCTGCCAGCTACCACACTCTAGCCATAGTTTCCTCTCTGGTTTCCACAAAATTCTTGGACCTCTCAAGTCATTTACCGTTAAAAAACCATGACTGGAGCTCCATCCTTAAGAACATAAAGAACATCACATGGGAAAGGGTGATTTCTTGCCTTTCGCCTCTCCTGAGAATCAGGCAAGAGAACATACATGTATAGTTCAGCAAGAGAAGCTTGGACTTTATGTACGGCAGAAATACCACCTTGCCAATGTGAATGAGAGCAGGTTCCATCCAGAGAAAGGCTGTGAGCTAGAGCTATGGGAGGACCTTTCCCTTGGCAACGTAGCTGAGAAGCAGCCCTGTGACTATGGGTAGCTGTGCACCTGCTTCTTTCTGTGGCGGGGTCCAAGCCTTTGCTCTGCCAGATAGTCACAACCCTGTGTCTGCTTCAACCCCACCCGTCCACACGAGACCCTAAACCAGCCTCCTCTCCAGCCGTGCTAGCTCTCAACTCCTAGTCTTTCTTCATGTTTCATTTGCCCCTGGTGAAACTATATAAATGGTTACAAATCCCAAGAAACTCTACTCTTGGGAAGATACCCTTTGTGCCTAGTGTCCCACCATCTCTGATTTAATTGTTCCATCCCATTGTTGGTGCCTCTACTATACCATTTATGTCTACCTAAATATTTGGGTAGGTTTGTCATAGTCTCCCATTCCCAAATTATAAACTCATAAGAGCAGCAATATCATTTATCCATTTCCCTGCCACATCTAATACAGAACTCTGCCTAGATTAGTTGCTCAACCGATGTTTGCTGAATGAATGAATTGATGGATAAATGGGTAAATATTTGGGCTACTGAACACACATGACTCCATATCAAAATAAACAGAATTTTTAAGTGAGGACTAATTTACATTTGAACATAAAAGTTAGAGATGATTAAAAGTTCAGAAACTTCAGAAAAAATAAATATTTTCTTACCCAGAACTGACATGCCTAAGAATGCATCTGATTATCCTGACCTACACATCTATGATTAATGAATGGCTGGCTGGTTGTCATGGCCCCTCACTTAAGAGATGATGAGAACCAAAGCTACACAGCAAATTTTATTCCACTGGTAATGTGGTTCTTTAGAATCTCAGCTCAAAGCCACCTTTCTATTATTTTGAAATGAAGACAGTTACAATGGAAGATAAGGTGCCATTTTAGTTTCTGCTGACTCCCAAAGGCAGTTCTCAGTAATTCACCTTTTCTGTTCCATTAATTTAATAAATTTACTAGGTCATAATAGTGAAACATAGCCCTCGCAAGCACTCTGCAAGGCAGATTTATCAGGATAGATGACCACTACTGAGGTTTCTCACATGGTGAGACAAGTGAATAAGCAAAAACCCACAATCCTTGGATAAGGTTGAAATAAGGAATTTTTTTTTTATTGGCTACTAAATGTCCTAGCAAGTTTGTGACAGAAGCATAGACAGAAAATGGAAACAAATACCTTACTCGGAATGTTTCCTTGCTTGCACTAACCTTGACTACAGCAATAATGCATTGCTAACAGTCAAAGTGCACGAGGTCGTCTCCACAAATGGCAGGATAAGTGAGCGTGCCGTTCCCAAGGAAGCAAAACAGATGCAAACAGGTCCCACGCACCAAGTGTCCTGGCTGAGTACAGATGAGGCTGCTACAGCTGCAATATCCTTTTCCCAAGCAAAGAAAGCCAGCTGTGACCCTCTGCTTTCCAGCAGGGGTCCCTCCCCTCCCCTCTATCTCATCAGGCATGTGCCACCAGTAATGTTTTCTTCCAGCATCCACTTCACTTCCTACCGTTACGGCATCTCATTCTCTCCTTTGACAGCCATTACAAGTAAGATCAGAACTATGTCCGAACAAGTGCATTCGAATAGGTCCTTACTGGAAAAGTGAGAGAGATCTCAGATGTGGTGGTATTTTTGTCTTCTCAGGAGGAATCTGTATAACCCATGTCTCAACCTACATGATATAATCAAGGAAGGGCCCCCCAAATTTAAATCACTCATTGGCAGAGTCTTGTCAAGAAACTTCCCACCTGCACAATGAATGGCCGGATTTGAAGGAAGCCAGTTTAATAGCTAAAATAATAGTATTTATAAAATAAGAGAGAAAAACATCCTTTGATATGTTTTGTTGGAAGCGTGCCATTGCGATTTGTAGAAAGCTTTAGAAGATGTGAGAGAAGGTGATACAGGGGTGTTGGGAAGGAGATGGGGGAGGTTGGGCAGTCAGGTGGTTGCTGGGAGTGAGGTGGGCTATCGGGAGTTCTAAAACCTTCCCTCATTAGAGACCTGACCTAGGAGAAGAGCTAAGTCCTCCTCCATGCTGAGGAGTGTCTTCTTCTTCCCTCCCAGGGGTTCCTGTGGCTCAGGGTCAGTTTAATTCTGGCACTGCTCTCTTTCATTATCTCAGAAGCTTTTCTCACATGGCATCAACAGATGCTGTGATTAACAGTTTCCTAGCCCACTTATTCTTTCTCAAAAGGGGAGGGTCCTTCATGTGATAAAATATAGTTACGAAATGATAGTGCAGCTTTAACAGACCATTAAAGACCCTGTTGCATTTGGAGGAACTGGACAAAACCAAAACAAAACAGATTTTTTTCCTACCCAACCCCTGCCCCCAAAAAGCAAAATATCTTTTGTTTTTTTCCAAAGTCATAAGAGGCACAAACAGGTAGCAAGAAGGCATCGGTGAAGCATGTCCCACTGAGCGCTCTTTGGCCCTGGTGAGTGATCTTTCCTCCATTCAGGTGATGACAGTAGGTCCCCTCCGGCCAGTTCTCTCATGAATCTGGGATATTTTCAGCGCGATGGCTATGAGAGGGCTCAGCACTGCCTGGAAAGGAAGAGAGAAAGTGTGTGAACAACTCAACTGGGTCACAGGATGGGGCCTTGTGATGGATTTCTATTGCCTGCATCTGGATTCAAGTTCCAATTTGCTGCTTACAGACAGAGTCATCACGGGCAGGACGTCTGTGTTCTCTCAACCTCTTTGCTCCTTCATCAAAGGAGATTGGAATGGGCAGTGCAGGGGAGTAGGGGGAGAAGATGATCTCCAAAGTCTTAACCAGCTCCAAAAGAAATTTATCTAAAATAGGAAAATGCACAACCCAACTACCAGAACATTCAAGCATTTTACGAAAAGAGCACTGTGAATTAAGAAGTTCAGAAAACCCCCAGTCTTCCTCTGCTGTACCCTTGTCCCCAATTACGCTCCCCCCACCCCACATATATGCAACTTGAGGATCAAAGCTCGTTCTCCATCCTAAGACCACGGGTCTAAAGAACATATAAACACAGCTAGAGAGAAGAAATAGTTCTAATGTTAAGGGCAGACTAGGGGACTACATTTAGCAACATTATCATGTGAATTTCAAAGTAACTAGAAGGGAGGACTTGAAATGATGCCAACAGACAAAAATGATAAACACTCAAGATGATGGATACCCCAAATACCCTGACTCAATCATTTCACATTTTATGCATGTAACAAACACATGTAGCCCATAAATATGTAAATTATTATGTATCCATAAAAGAGAAAAAAAGAACTCCAATCCTGATGCTTCTGAGATGACAGGCCAATCCATTGGCTAATGTTGCAGAAATAACAGATCATTTCTCACCATCCCATAATGCTGTGGCCCCTGAGGCACCTCAGTGGTCCTTAGAAACAGGTGCGGGTACTTCAAAAGCCGATTCTTGGAAAGGTGATGGACGTGAAGAGGAGAAGAATCACTTCTTGTTTACTGTTATGAGTAAGACATTGTTTTCTAAAGCATGGAGCACACACCAGTCACTATGATTTTAGATGGTGCGTGAACATGGTATTACTTACAAAACAGTGAGAAAGTCAGTCTATTTCCCATCTTTCTTCAAGCCTTCTGATTTCACAAAGGAGAAATTCTGCTTGCTGCCAATCTTTAATACACTTTAGCCAAGAAAGCGCATGTCTCAGTCAAGAGTTACCTAGCTAGAAGGTAAGGTCGCTGCATGTTTTTATTGGATGCGTGTCTCTGGTGCATCAAGTTAAGTTCCCATTTTTATGGGCAATAAAGTAATGTATTTTTTCTTCCCTGAGTGTATAAATGCAGCCATGCATCACTTAGCAATGGGGATACTTTCTGAGAAATGTGTCATTAGGCAATTTCATCATTGTGAGTACATCATGGAATGTACTTGCACAAACCTAGATGACATATGTATATTTTTTTGGTGGGGAGGAGGGAGGACAGGGTCTTACTCTGTCATCCAGACTCAAGTGCAGTGGTGTGACCATATCTCACTATGGCCTTGAACTCTTGGGCTTAAATGATCCTCCCACTTCAGCCTCCCAAGTAGCTAGGACTATAGGCATGTGCCACCACACCTGGTTAATTTTTCTTAGTTTTTGTAAAGATGGGAGTCTCTCTTTGTTGTCTGGGCTGGTCTCAAACTCCTGGCCTCAGGTGATCCTACTGCTTTGGCCTCCCAAAGTGCTGGGATTACAGGTGTAATCCACCATGACCGGCCAACATATTTTTATTAATATATATTTTTTCATATGGAAAACCAAATGTTCCAGCAATATTACTGAATATCAATCATTTCCTGTACTTGATTTGCGATGCCAATATCAAGTGCCATATATCAGGTTTCTATATAAGCACCATCATAATCTTGTAGGACCACTATCAAATATGTGGTCCTGTTGTTGATTGAAACATCATTATGTGTCTCATGCCTGGTCACACCATGAGGGCAGGAACTTTGTCATCTTCAGGGCTGAGAAAAGTGCTTCCTGCATAGGAAACATTCAATAAATATTTGTGGAATAAATGAATGATATATCAGTTCGATGGAAAGATGAGATAGAGAGTTCTACAGACATTCATGAAGGGCATCCTGGTCATGCAGAAGGGGCAGCAGTGCTGGACTTTTACTGTCATGTTTTTCTTGAACTTGAGCTGTAAGCACAGAGTTTGAAAAGCAGAGAGGAATGTGGGATGATCTACTTTCATGCCACAGACAAGGACACTGAAGCCCAGGGGGAGACGTGATTGACCTAGGGTCACACATCTGCTTAGTGGCTGAGCTGGGATAAGACATAAGGTTGCCTCCTCTACTGCTCTTCCCATCACACAATTCTGAATATAAGACCTGTGAGTGACAAGGACAAATAGAGAAGACAAACGAGCCTAGGGAGTAGGGGAGAAATCATGGGATGGTCATCCACCACACTAGACAAGTCCTGCATCGGATGAGGGGTTGGATAGGACTGATCAGCCATCCTTATCGATCAAAACCACTTAGTGGGGAGAAGAGGTGTTCCCAGCTACCTGGGTTATGTGACTGTACTGGAAGCTCTAAATGACTCCTTATGAATAAAGCAAATAAATAATAGAGACTTCAATCATTTATGTGAAAAATATAGCATCTTTTTTCTAATTCCAGTGCTTCTTAGAGAGCTTGGAATAGTTTTTCTACAGGCAAGAGTAGGAAATAGTGAATGCTTATCTTGCTCCAAACCAAGTGGACAGTGTATCCATTCAACAACACTCACCATGTCACTCCAGTGTCTTTCTCCACTTTGCAGGTCTTGGTGGATGCTTGCTGTCCACCAATGTGAACAGGCTACAGAGGGAATCAAATCCTGTCTCTAGTTCAAATTTTGAAACTTTATTTACCATGGATTTTTTCGCATTGATTTTGATTTTTGAAAACGTTGCATTAAAACATTTTTCTTGATTACTGAATATTTTGGTACCCTCTTTTAAATTTTGAACCCAGCTCACCCTAATCCTAGTCCTCTATTAGATTTTAACATGCTCATACACCCTGGAAAGACAAAGGGAGTTTCTCCTTTTACTCTCTTTCCCATCTTCTCTCTTGCTTTTTGTCATTGTAATCCGTGTTCATATAGATTAGGTCCACTAAAAAAATAAATAAATAAAAAATAAAACCTAACAAACTAGACTCCTTACCCCGGCCAGCAATAGACAGGAAAGGTGTAAATGACCTGAATGTCACAAGACTCAAAGTAAATAGTTAACTAATTTTTTGGAAGAAAACAAAACCGTAACCAGAAATATAATCACTTATTAAGCAAGATTTGTCAAAATTTGTGGAGGGAACCCAGCACTAGTCTGGTCTCTATAAGGAATGTGCATTCACAGGGTCAGGGAAGGAGTGGGGTGGGAGATGGGGGTGGGGGCTGGAGAGTGAACAGGTAGGGGTGACAGTACTTATCACAGCTCATCTTTTGGGGCAGCCAGTACAACCCAGAGAAATCAGATCATCCAACAGCAGAAAACACTGAAATTCTGCATCCATAAAATAGGCATTTATAACAAATGCCACCCTCTCCTCATCCCTAGGATCAACTAACATCCACATTCCCACTTAGTTTAAAACCTACTGAACCTGGAATGCCAGACTCTCCCTTCTGATTTCATTCAAACATTTGTTTTTAGTCAATGTACTGTTTGCTTAGTCTAAGGCAGTGGTTCTCAAATTCGAACGTGCACCAGAATCACCAGGAGGGTGGTTAAAATGCAGATGGCTGGGCTCTTCCTCCTGTGTTTCTGATTCAAGAAGTCTGGGTTAGGGCCCAAGAACTGGCATTTCTAACAAGTTCCCAGGATGCTGTTGCTCCAAGGACCACACTTTGAGGACCACGGCTCTAAGGTAAGCTGTGCTTTGCTCCAGCTACAGGCTAGGTGGCCTCCTTTGTGTCACATGATCCCACCTTTGTATCACATGATCCCACCCCCTGGCTGTAGCTGATTGGACCAGGAGTGACTCTCAGATCTATAGGCAGCCCATCTACAGCCTGGCTAGCGACCTACCATATAGCCTGGGGCAAAACTTCGCCTCCTGATTGGATTTTTTCCCTCAGGGATTAGAACTGATAAGTAAAGAAAAAACAGGCCATTAGCAGTGGGAACTAACCCATGAGGCATAATTAACTATGAAGGCATAATACTCATGGTAATCCAGGGTTATGAGAAAGCAGAGACTCTGAAAAAGATAAGAAAAGCAGAATGGAACCAGGAGAAGAATTAAAGAGAGCAGAAGGAAATAATAAAAGAGTTGGTAGAGAGAAAAGAATGGCATGGATCCTGATATCTCTAAATTACAGATCCACTAATTCCCGCTAGGAGGGCCTGAGTTGGTAATAACTTTGCTGCTCCAGGTCTGGTCTCTGAGGCTTGGCCCTAGGACAGACTCCACTCTTGGATTTCTTGACTGACCTTGGTCCTTTTGGGTATTAAAGTAAATTAAAATTTTAAAACAAATTAAAGTTAAATCACATTAATAAGATAAACATCCAAAGTATGTTTTTCTTGGATCATTTCAAGGAACCATCATTGTCTAGCTTTCTACTAATGAAAAAGAACTTTTTTCCCTTCTAAAACTAAGCCTGTTGCCAACCAAAATGAACTTTCTCACCATGCCAGTTCATGGAGCCAACTTCCCCTTCCTGCTAGAGCAGGTCCCACCAAGCTCGCCATCAGATGGGACGGAGGTACTCCTTGGTGAGTCTTTCTCCCTTTCCTGCACTTCCACGCGGTCGCCAAACTCTCTCACTGCATCCCTCAATGGCTCCGCACCCACTCTCTCCGTCTCATCCCCACTCTTTCTTCCTTAACACAGTCCCCCACTGTCCCTGGCTTGTAGGACTCTGCTGTCTGTCCTTAGCATCACCAGAGTGGGCTTCTCTTTGAAAGAGACTTGTTCACGTGATCCCCCGATATAAAAGTCTTGGGCAGCTTCTCCAAGGTTATGGTCGGCCACCCTCAGCCTGGCTGTCAGGCTGAATAATGGTCTCCCAAAAGATACCAGGTCCTGATCCTTGGAACCTGTGAATGTTACCTTATTTGGAAAAAAAAAGGAGGGGAGGGGAGGTGTAGATGTGTTTAAGGATCTTGCAATAAGGAAATTATCCTGGATTATTCTGGTGGGCCCTAAATGCCATCACAATTATCCTAGTAAGAGGGAGATAGTACACACAGAGAGAGAGGAGAAGGCCATGTGAAGGCAGAGGCAGAGACAGGAGTGATGTGGCCACAAGCCAAGCAATGCCTGCGGCCACTAGAGAAAATCTGGAAGAGGCAAGGAAGGATCCTCTCCTAGGGCCACTGAAGGGAGTATAGCCCTGCCAAACCTTGATTTCAGCCTTCTGGCCTTCTGAACTGTGAGAGAATATATTTCTGTTGTTTTAAGCCACCAGGTTGTGGTAACTTGTTACAGTCATAAGAAATGAATACACCCTTCCTTTCCACTCTTCCTCCCCACTCCCCTGCCTCTCCCTTCCCCACCCCCTGCACCCCTAAAGCTGTGATCTCTCAGCCCAGGCAGCCCCACAGCTCTCCCTCCTGCCCTTCTATATGCATTGTTCTTTCTGCTTAGAATGATTTTAAAGCCCCACCCTCCCACAAGGCCTCTATCATGAAATCTCTGTTACCCCTGCACCACCTAAGTAGGATCTCTGCATTCCCTGAACCCCTCACTTGTTTCTCTGTTAATTCCTATGTTTTGTCTTGAATTTCAGGAATTTGTGGGGGAGCTCTTCTCTTTCCCCACCACACTTCAACTAAACTCTAAGCTACTGGAAGGCAAAATTTATCTTAAAAGTCTTTGTTTCCTTCACAATTTGTGTCTTGTCCATAGGAAATGCTCAAAATAATCATTGGTGGGTTTGGAATATTATGTCACAGGCTGAATTATCAAGTGTTTAAGGCAGCGAGGTGATCTACTGAGGAACCACCTTGCGCTTTGTACCCCCTTCATCTGGAATATTCATCTAGATTCATCGGGGGAGGTGAAGCTATCCATCCGCTGCCCCACTTGCCTCCCTCTCTCAATCTAAATGAGGGGCCAGGCCTTTGTGTCTCTTAAGGCCAGGACCCTCTTTATTTGCCTGGGAAGGCTTAGTAGGCACTTGGTGGTTCTGGTTGAGCCACTAAGTGCTACTGTGGAGAAGGGGCTGGGGTGGTGCCTTCATAATTCCAGACTTGAAAGAAGAAAAGAGCTGTCCAACCCAGATGTAGTAAAGGGGAAAGGATTGTGAGTTTCGGGAATGGTGGGAACCTGAGCCCCCTTGGATGCAGTGCCGCCAAGGATGGCCCATGGGCAGTGGCAAGGACCACCGTGAAAAGGACCCTGTGCTCCTGCCCAGAGCAGCGTAGCAGACAGGTGGTGGGGATCAATTCTCAGAGGCAGCATTGCAGAGCAGCAAGGAACAGCAGCACGATGGCAACCACAGAGACCTATACTCTTCCCCGGGACAGCATGAGCCCTCCTCCTGCCTCCTACCCGCTTGCTGGACTGTCTTAGATCTGCAAGAGGAGAGAAAGCCCCAAACAACCACTACTGAGTCTCCTGCCAATTCAGACGGGGGTGGCTGAGCTAGAATTTGCTTGATTCACACAATACAGAAATCTGGCATTTCTTATACCTCAAAAGTAATGGAGTAATTCAGACCTGTTATAATTATAAACCTGGAGTCATCCTCTGGCTTCATTTCTAATACATCTCAGTGTTGGAGACAGTTTCTGATTACACTGCCCTTCAAATCCTGAACACTCATGCAATGTAACAGACAGAGCCAAGTACAAGGATCTGTAACCAATGGGGCCACTTTATAAGGCCCCCACCCAATGGGGTGAGGGAGTATGGGAACCCATCCCGAGGTCCTCTGGCCAAGCAGGAGTCCTGGAAAGGGCTGCCTCTTCCCAGAGGAAGGGTGTGTGCCTTTGCTCTCACAAAGACACCGTCCATCAGCCTCCTGTCCCTTGCTTTCCTGCTGAGGATGCCTTTTCCTAATTTGTACAAAAGTACCCTGTTGGCTAGATGCTACCAGTTTACAATAGCCCAGATTCTAGCTAGGCCCATACCAGCAATGGATGCCGGGCTTAGCTATTTTAAATCCATTCGGGAAACTTATAGAAGAGAAAGATCACTCAAAACAAAATCGAATACATGTTTGCTAATAAAAATTAAATTAAAACACTAAACACTGCAGACGTGTTGATTTTCATTACAATACATACAACTGCTGTCCTAACTTTAATCCCCTTTTCATGTCATAGATCTACCTATCTCTCTTGATCCCAAATGGACCTAAAATGAACCAAAACAGACAACGTGAAAAATGACTATAGATAAATCTGGATTTAGAGCCCAACGCTGAGAGAATCCATCTGTCTTGTCGATATCAGAAAAATAAGCCTTCATGAAAGCTCTCTTCGGAGGAGGAAAAAAGCTATTCCAAGACAGAAATAGATGGAATACTCCCAAAGAGGTTCATCAAAGCAAAACTAAGCTAGATTTGGGAGCACAGTGACCTGCCTAACAGAAACCAGACTGGCCAGGCAGGCTCGGCCTCCTGCCCCACTGCCAGCCCCACGTTTGCAATTGATTTGGGACTTTAGGAGGTAGAGGGTGGCATTTAGATTGCAAATCCAAAATAAAATAGAAGAGTCATGAAGCCAATCTTCCTATTTATTCAACTGTGAGCTCCAAACGGCTCCACACCACGCTGGGACGGAAAGGGGAGGGCAGGCCTGCTGGCCCGTGTCTGCCGCGCAGCTGAAAGGCATTAGGCAGAGTTTCTGAGCCCTTCACCGTCCTGCCGCATGCTACAGACCAGCCTGGGAGAGCTGACAGTTTAAACTGCATGGAACTGCTTCCCTGGGCATGGTTTCCCTTTTCCTCTCTTCTCTCTTTCTCTCCCCTTCCCTCTCCCCACCTTCTACCACAAAAACACTGCAAGAGGTTGGGGAATTCCTAACTGGTTCAGATCCCCACCCCCCACCCCCCAAATGTCCCTCTCATGTCTTCATGTTTGTCTTCATTGGGTATATCCATACTAGACTTCAAAGGTTTCTTTCACGTGGAATACACTTGCTACGTTAAAGGCAAACTAGTACCCCCTGCCCTTACAAAATTGCTAGCAGAAATATAACTGCGAGATTGAAACCAGAGGTTAAAAAAACAGAAGCGGCATTGCCTCTCCAGTGTGTGTTATTCAAAGGACTCTCTCTCTCCATTTGCCTTCCCCTACTTTGTTCCCCAAAAGACTTTGGAAGCCAAGATCTGGGTGACCAGTCCTGACTGTCACTTTTTAAAAACTGGGTTCCTTTGGTGAGAACAATGATGTGATTCAGCGTGGCTTTCTGTTTATGGATCCTGGGAAGCCTTGCTCCTTAGAGACGGATTTAAAGGATCCACAGAAGTCTCCCAAAGACTGGTCAGCAGACTGCTACCGGAGGCCAAGTAAGAACCATCTGGGGATACTGGCTGTGGACTCCAGTCATAGGGATGCTGTTTCATCGTATCTGTGGACCAAACAGGGAATGTGTAGCTGACAAGCTGCCAAACCGATTCTGATGCAAACTTGGGTCTGGGAACCACTCTCATAAAGTGTTGCGTTCCTTACCCTAGCACAGGCAGGCAGTACAGGATAGCGGTTACACGTGTGGACTCTGAAGCTAAACTGCATGGGATCAAAGCCTGGCTCTGCCCCTCTTGAGTTGTGCAACTTTGGGCAAGCTACCTAACCTCTCTAAGTATTAATTCTCCTTATGTGGACTAGGGAGACTTACCTCACAGAGCAGATGTGAAGATTAAATGAGCTAATGGATAGGAAACAGAACAGCGCCTGTCCCAGGGGTGTGTGTATAAGCATTTTGTTATTATCATAGAAGCCGGTGGTTGAATTCAGCTAACATTTGAACATCTTCAGTGTAACCCGCAAGGTTCGCTCAGGGCATGCAAACTGGTGGTCCAAAGGCCACTGGATCCACTCTAGGATCTTTTATTTTGGCTGGCACACAATTAATACATGTATTTTTACATGTCAAGTTCAATGCCTTTCCGTAGCACTCCAGTTCAAACCAACAGCCTTCTCTTGTCTTAGGCTCTGCCACCCTATTGACTTCAGTAGGTGATCAGCCTGTCGTTTCAATTTATGACCCCCAGAGTTTGCCAGGGGGGCACATGCCCCACAGTCACCCTTCCTCTTCAGAAGCTGGCCTCTGTTGTGCTGTGGCGTGGGGGCGCTGTGTGTGGGGGTGGTGAACACCCACAGGTGCTCCTGAGAGGGCTTCGCAGTGGGATACGTACCAGAAGGCTCCTGGCTGAGCTTCTAGGTATCCTCAAGCCAAACCTTACACCTCCTCACCCTGGAAGAACACCTGGTTTTATGGCTACACAGCCCTAGACCCCATATGAAACCTATCCCAGGACTATGGCGTATCCCTGAGGACCAGTGATTCTTAGACGCAGGTAGTCACAGCTTTCTCCTCAAGGCACACTTGAGGATCATAAAGCCATAACCAGAGTGCCAGTCAGCCTCCCCCATATGTCCTCAAGTCGTGCTGTCTACTGGACTTTTGAATTTGGTTTGTATAATAGAATCTGAACACCTTCACACCCTGGTTCACATTCATCTCAACTAACTCACCTTTCCACACTTGCAAAAGATGAGTTACAAAGATTTGGTTCCAAAGCCCTCTCAGGTCTAGGCTCAGAAAGACTATTTAAAACAATATACTTAAACTCCTTTCATGTGTAGCATTATTTGATCATTATTAGCTATTAATGCCACATGCCAATATCTAGTTTTCCTCTCTTCCCTGACATGGGAAGACTGAGCTGTTTAGCTGGCTTTTTCCCCCTGTGGACCAGCAATTAGAATCCAGATCTGAAGGCCATACCCTGTCAACCCTTAAATTGCCACTAAGCCATATTTCAGGGCTGTTCTTGCAAATTAGTGTTAATGAGCACAGAAGAAGAGATCTTTTTCATATCATCACATGGCAGGGGCTCCTCTTTGTCCATGCATTTCACAGGTGACCACGGCTTTCAGAAATGGGCTCCCACAGTGGTTACCAGGCAGGCAGATGTCTGAACGGCATGGCCCTTAGCATCACCCCCAGCCCTGAGTTCACGGCTCTGTCACTGAAGGCTGCCAGGAGGCCTCACCCTGGTGAATGTACAGCAAGTACATGTGAACATCAAATATATCCCACTCTTGCCTAAGCAGACTAGGAAGCCAAAAAATGTTACGTTTCCTGGCTGGCTTTAGGTCACAGGCAACACAATTGGCTCCACAGCCAGACTGAGAATTGGTTTAAAGTGAGGAAATACTTTCTCTTGCCCTCATCTATAATTTGTGCCTTGGGTTCTGAAGTTTTGATTCTTCTTTAGTGACTTTTAATAGCTGACACTGAGTACCCACTATGTGTCAAGCACTATTCCAAATTCACGTATTGACTTAATCTTATAATAGTCTATAAAGTAGGTGGTACTATCCCCATTTGACGGAAGAGGAAACTGAGGCTCAGAGGCATTATGTAACTTCCTCCAAGTCACATGGCAAATAAGTAGCCAAGCTGAGCTCTGAACCCAGCAGTCATTGATTTTAACTGCAAAGCTGGGCTGGATCACACTACCCTAGACTGCCCTTACACTGGGGGGAAAGTTTCCATTTTCTGAAAGTTTAAAAGAATTTTCTTTTAATGCCAAGGGTTTCTCTTTATTAAGTGCACTATTTGAAAACTAACTTTAGTACCTTTTTAAGAATTGTAAAATATAACCATCACAGTGAACACTCACATTATATGTAAGACTGCTGCTTGTACTTCATTTGATTTCTAAATGAATCCATCAGTTGTCCCCCCTTGTTAGCAAAAAATACAGTCAGCCCATATAGCTTATGTACAAGATTTTCCTTTAACAATGCTCTTTATGAGATTAAAGGGCTTCCCTTCGATTCTATTTTTTTTTTTTTTTTTTTGAGACAGAGTCTCACTGTGTTGCCCAGGCTAGAGTGCCGTGGTGTCATCCTAGATCACAGCAACCTCAAACTCCTGGGCTCACGCAATCCTTCTGCCTCAGCCTCCCGAGTAGCTGGGACTACAGGCATGCGCCACCATGCCCAGCTAATTTTTTCTATATATTTTTAGTTGTCCAATTAATTTCTTTCAATTTTTGGTAGAGACGGGGTCTTGCTCTTGCTCAGGCTGGTTTTGAACTCCTGAGCTCAAACAATCCGCCCACCTCGGCCTCCCAGAGTGCTAGGATTACAGGCGTGAGCCACCGCGCCTGGCCCCCTTTGATTCTTATTTGCAGAATTTTTATCGTGAATAAATGTTGCATTTTATCAAAGGTTTTTTTTGTGTCCACTTTGTTTTTACTCTCTAATTTAGTTGGCCTGGTGATAACACTCTGTTTTATTTCATTCTTCAGTATACAGTTAATTTTTATACATGTTCCCTGTAGCATGAAAAGAATTTATATGTTGTTGTTTGGTGTAATAACTATACATGTCCATTAAGTCAGTATGTTAACTATGTTGTTTAAATATTCTGTATTCTTACTAGTTGCTGTGTCTACCTATTCTAATAATTACTGAGAGGGGGTATTAAAATACTCCAGGATGATTATGGATTTCTCTATTTTCTTCTTATATTTTTGTCATTTGTTTGCTTCATAAATTTAAAATTGTTATGTTTTCCTGGGGGAATTAAATCTTTTATCATTTTGAAGAGTCCCTCTTTATCTTTAGCAATATTTTCAACCTTAAAGTCTACTTTATATGAAAATAATAGAGCTAGTATTTTGGTTATTATTTGTAGATATCTTTTTAAATTTTTTTACCTTTCAAGCTTTCTGTATTTTTATGTTTAAGATACATCTTTTATAGCGAGCTTATCATTGTCTTTTTTTGAAATCTAGACATTGTCTCTTTCTGGAGCATTTAGTTCATTTATAGTTAAAGTAAAAACCAATAAATCTGAATTTAAATCTTCCATCTTATATGCTTTCTCCTTGATCTACCTGTTTTTCTTTCTCTTCTTAGATTGATTTTTTTAAAGTTCCTATGTCTTCCTTGAAGATAGGAAGTTATGTCATTTTTTTTTCTACTTTTTTTATGGTTACCTAGAAATTATAACAAGAATCCTTGACCTAGCAAAGTCTAATATCTATACCTTTACTTTTCTCCATTATATTCAAGGATTTTATCTTAATTATAATTACTCTCATGGTACTTATGTTATTGTGGTTGTATATTTTAATTTTCCATAATAGTAACTAGTATACATTATTTTCAGCACCACAAGACATGATTATTGTCATATACAGCCAATGTTCATTTATACCAACTCCTATTTTTAATATTTCTTTATTTTTACTCATTGCCACATTTTATTCCAGATATCCACTGGAATAATTTTCTTCCTGCCTAAAGAATATTCTTGAGAATTTCTTCTTGTGTGGGTACACTATTCTCTATGCTTTTGTTTGTCTGAAGATGCCTTTATTTTTCTTGTGTTTTCGGAGAGTTACACTAGATTGAGAATTCTAGGCTGTTATCCAGTTTCCTGATTTTCAGTGTTGTTGAAAAATTAGTTGTCAATCAACTAATTTTTTTTTTGGTCTTTGATTTTCTGCAATTTTAGTCTAATGTATCTAGACAGGAATTTATTTTTATATATCCTGCTTGGATTTCTAGAACCAGTGGCTTGATCTCCTTAATTGGTTCTGGGAAATCCTCAGCCATTATCTTGTCAAGTTTTGCCTATACTTGAGCCTGTCTCTCCTCTTCTTTTGAGACTCCAATTAAATTATGTTAGAGCTTCTCACTTTATCCCTTATGTCTCTTACCTCTATTATATACATTTTACTTTTTATCTCTCCAGCTACATAGTTTCTTCTGACATATTTTAAGTTCACTAATACTCTTCGGCTGCTGTTAAACCCATGTATTATGTTATTAATTCTAGCTATCTTTTTTTAAGTTAATTTCAACATCTTGGTATCTTTTTTGTAGTTTCCAGTTATTTGATAATGTTATATTCAATGTTTTATATCCATGAACATAGTGAGAATAACTGTTTTACAGTCTGTATTGAATAAATTCCAGTATCTGTGGGTCTTTTTCTGTTATATATTTTTTCTCTTGATTCTGGTACATGTTGTTTTGTCTATGCAAATGCCATATAATCTTTGTTTGCCATTTGGTTTGAAAAATTGCTTATAGAAACAACCTGAGACCAAGGATATTGTTAGTTTCCTTCATTTTCTTGTATGAAACTTGTGAGGGAGCTTGTAGGTCAGAGCCATGGATTTATAACCCTCTGGATTACAGTCTGTATACTACTTTGAAGTGGTTCCCTTTGAGTTTACAATCTAGAACAGGGATTGTCATGCCAGGATCTCTGCCTTTGGTCAGTACTTAACCTTCTTCCTTCAGCCACATGGATCTGCCACACAAGTCTGCTTCTTAGCTGTCTTTTAGGTTAGTCCCCTGGGTAGCAGAGGCAGATTGTAATACATCAGGTTCTCCACCTGGACCTCATGCCTGTCACCTGTACCCTGTGCAGTTCACCCAAAGCACTTGTTCTTTACCTCCTCTCCTAGATAGGCAAATGCCCCAGGACAGAAAGAGCTCTGGCTCACTTCCCTGACCTCCAACCTTTTTTCTATTCTTGTTACTATCTTATTAGGTCATTGGTCATTGAGGATTTTAAAAAGATGCTTTTATATATTTCTTTCAGCCTTTTTATTTTCAGAGGGAGGGTTAGTTTGAACACCTAGTTCACCATTACTAGAAGCTAGAAGTCCTTCCCACAGAGTTCGTTTTGTTTTACAATCATTTTCCTGCCAATATTTAAAAGTCGAATTTCATATGAAAATCTAGATATCTTGCTTCTTTTAAAACCAAAAATCTGGCAACCTCAGGCCCATATATCATAAGAGCTGAGTGTCATCAGAGTTCCCACCATGCTCTATTGCCTTAAACTAGCCCCAGTCTAGGATTCACTGCCTGTCTTGGTGGGCATCTGAATTTACTACCACTGAACAAGCAATAACGGAGAAAGAGGTGAAATGATCTCAATATTATGAATATAAATTTTACCTGGATAATTACATATACAGGAATCTAGGACATTCTAATTTAAATTTTCTTTTTCTGAAATAGGGATTCTCACTATGAGGGGCTTGAAGACTGCTGGGTGTGCCTGCTAGATTTGCATAAGGAGCCCAGAAATCTTTCAGGGAGTAAAGGGACTGAGATCCTTCCCAACTTCTATTCCCTGAGATACAAACTCTCAGCATGGACTGAACTGGCCATGACCAAGGCACAGAACTATATATAATCCAGGAACTGTTTCTACTCAACCCAACCCTCCAGGGAGCACACCAGAGCAAAGCAGCTGTGCGAGAAAAGCTGCAAAGCACAGAGCCTGAGACCTCAGGCCCATTTTGGCAGGGAGAACTCCCGGCAGAGTGGAGCCATGAGAGTACCAGTTCTTTTCCCCTCCTACCTTAAGGAACTGCCAAGGCCTAGGCAGGGGCCTTCAGTGGCTGGATGGTGGAGGCCCAGCCCTACCATCTCCTTTCAGGCCCACCCCAGGGTGCTGATACTGCTTCTCTGGAAAAAGAGTTAACAGTCTCTCTCTACTTCTCACAATTACCACCCCATAGCCCACTTGATGTCACCAGTTACAAGTAGCACGGTGGCATTCTCCAGCTTCCAGAGAGTGCAGCATTCTAAGAGAGGGCTAATCCTTTAGAAAAGATTTGAGGACATGAAAGGGAGTAGGAGGTCTGAAAGAGAGACCAGACTTCCTACTAGTCTGGAATTGTGGGGCTTGAGGATTGCATCTCAGAACACTCTTGGAAGATGGGTTGGGGTACATTAATTCTATGCCAGATTGAAGAAGGGCACCCTGGTTATTCCAACTTATTTTCCATAGGAGAGTGAGCATCCTTATATATTTTTTTATGGCACACAAAATAGTACCCTGGTTAAGACTCTGGGCTCTGGAGTGAGAGTCTAGGTACAAATACCTGCTATACTACTTAGAAACAGTAGGTTATTCAAATTCTCAGGACCAAAGTTTTCTCATTTGTAAAACATAGGTGGATAGCACAAGTACCTGCAGCATTATCTAATGGAGAGATATGTGGAGAGAATGAGATATAACACACACAAAACACACAGCATTCTACCTAGCCCATATGCGGGCAAGCACCTGATACATGCTAATGAACACTACCATCATTATTGTTATTTGAAGCAGGAATCTTGCCTTGCTCAAACAGTAAGGCAGAAGTGAATGGACCAGTATTCCAGTCCCAACAGGCTGACATTTAATAGATAGACAACAGCCCCTCTGGCTTCAGTTTCTTTGCCCATAAAACAAAGTTCATATTATTTTTCTGAAGAAAGAGAATATAAAAAGAGATTAAGAACGTCGGACTCAGTGTTCTCTGCTCTTTGGATGAAAGACACCCAAAAAGCCACTCAAATCAGAGGCAACATCTCTGTGCGTCAGTCAGATACTCCCTTCCTCTTTGTTTGTGCGCACTGGGGCCCCATATATCCAGCCAGAGAGGATACAATCAGATTGCAGTTGGATAAGACAATGCTAAAAACAGAAGGAATAGACGTCATAGCATTTGGAACACATTCCTTAAGGTCATATCAGTTTCTAAAGCAGTTAGCAAGGACTGCCACAGTGAGTACAGTTAGCAAGGATGGCCACATTGAGCAAGTTGAATAGCAGAGTTGAGTAGCAGAAGCAAATATAAGAGAGCTTCTGCTGTGAAGCCACCAGTACAGCAGAAGAGTCATTAACACCAGGTGCTAAAAAGATGGAAATGAGCCCTCTACACCAACACACATTCATCCCTACACTATGAAGACTCTTAGTAGAATTTATGGACAGTTAATAACATTTTATGAGTGCAGTTTTGACAAAGGAACATGTTCTTTTATCGTCTTTGACTTTAAGACTCAGAGGCCACATAACCTGACCCTTAAGTGCTTTAAATAATTGACCTTTTCCTAGTAATTGAGGTTTCACTAGACTGTCTACCCACAATTTTAGCAAAGCTTCATGTCTTGGCAAAATCAAATTAGAACTTTCTTTACTTCATCCATGGCTTATTTTGAATCTCTGAGCTCAACTAGTATAACTGTGTGAAGAAAACAGTCTAACACGATTGAGTTGATATTGAGGGAGGATTTCTATGGAAACACAAAGGGAAACTGATTTTCTTGTTTCTTTTTTTGTTATTTGACCTGAGAAGAAGGGACAGGTCTTTAAGAATCTTGGAACATTTTTTCTGGGTTATTTTCTGCATGTTTTGTAATTTTCAAAAAGGGGGAGGGAATAGCAGAGGCCAGTTACCCTATAAATGCATCCTAATTGGTTTGGCATTAGAGGGTTTTATCAGGTCTGGAGGGAAAGTCAATTCTGTTAAACAAAGGTGGAAATAAGGATCCCAAAGGTCGTCTATGGTGATACTGCTCAAACTTTAATATGCACGCAGATCACCTGAGGAACTTGTTAAAATGCAGAATCTAATTTAGTTGGTCTGGGTTGGGGCCTGAGATTCTGCATTTCTAAGTCACAACTATGTGATGCTGATGCTGCTGGAACTACCAAGAACTACCCTTTGGGTAGCAAAAGTATAAAGTGCTGTTAGTAACATATAAAATATACCTGCTTTTAAACTTTTTTTTTTTTTTTTTTGTAGAGATGGTGGAGAGGGTGTTCTCACTATGTTGCTCAGGCTGGTCTCAAACTCCTGGCCTCAAGCGATCCTCCCACCTTGGCCTCCCAAAGTGCTGGGATTACAGGCATGAGCCACTGTGCCTGGACTGCTTTTAAACTTTTTATTGAATCTTATCCATTAAAAGGAAAGTGAATTCCCAATGACTGCAAATTCTGAACAATATTAGTATGAAATAGATCACACTGAGTCAGTGGCTTAATTCACCAATATAGAAATACGTAGTCAAAGACAGTGTAAATGTACAACTGTCAAATCTTAACATATCATCAAGGAATCTTAGCTTTTTTGAACACCGCACTGACTATGCTATTCCTAAGGATGTAACTAAAGCAAGCAAAGAGCAAAAAGCAACAGACTTGTTGCTTCCTGGAGGTAGGGGGTTCCTAGGAGAGAGGATTTGAGGATCACTGTGTTAAAGAGACTGAAATGCAATAGTGCCTTGTTACCAGTTCCTGGAAGCCGTATTCACACCAGCGTACAATGTCACAGCACTCCCCGGCTTGCGGCAACCGCCAAAATGGCACATGTTGGCTTCCCATATGTTGTAAGTATTCGCCAGAGCTCACTTTTATCATTTCCTTTTTCATCTCACTTATCCCTTAACATTTTTCCCCTTTTCCTCTGACATACTTATAGTGCTGCTCATCTGAAAATCATTTACAAGCAACTGCTTTAAATAAAAAAAGGAGAAACCCTCCAACAAGAAACCAAAGACATGAAAAAGGAGTTTAACTTCATGAATACAAACATCTTGTAAAACATTTTCCTTTCATGTTTGGTTGCGATCAAAAGCTATGGGGTTCAATCTCAGAAGGCCAACATTGGAAATTTCCAGAGATATTTGACATTTTTTTCTAAAACTTTAAAATTCCTCTATACATACACACACATGAATACAAATGTAATTTCACCTTTTACAAAATGTATTGTTTAGCCAAACTCATTTTGATGCATGCTTCACTGAATATAATCAGAAATTGTGCATAATGTATCATGTTCAAAAACCTGTAAGGCAGGGGTCAACCAATTACAGGCCTTGGGCCAAACCCAAGCTGCCACCTGGTTTTGGTATGGCGCATGAGCTAAGAATGGTTTTCATGTTTTTAAATAGTTGGAAAAAAAAATCAAAAGAACATTTTGTGACATGTTAAAATCATATAAAATTTAAATTTCAGTGCCTATAAATATAGTTTTATTGGAATATAGCCTCACTAATTCATTTATGTATTATCCGTGGCTGCTTTTGCACTACAATGGCAATTGAGAAGTTGCAACACAGATCATGTGACCCGTGTTATGGATTGAATTGTGTACCTTCAAATTCATATGTTGAAGTTCTAACTGCCGGTACCTCAGAATGTGACCTTACTTGAAGATAGTGTCTTTACAGAGGTAATCAAGTTAAAATGAGGTCATTAGATTGGGCCCTAATCCAATAGCACAGGTGTCCTTATAAAAAGGAAAAATTTGGACACACGGAAGATGTACACAGAGGGAGATGGGGTGAAAAGATGTGAGGAGAAGATAGCCATGTACAAATCCAGGAGAGAGGGTTTGGAACACGTCCTTCCCTCATGGCCCCCAGAGGGAACAAACCCTGCCAGCACTTTGATCTCAGACTTTTAGCCTCCAGAACTGTAAGACAATAACTTTCTGTTATTTCAGCAACCCAGTCTGTGGTACTTTGTTACATTAGCCCCAGGAAAGTAATACAGCTAGCAAACCCTAGACAATTTACTCTCTGGGCTTTTACAGACAAAGCTTACTGACCAATTTTTGTGATTCACACCCTGAAGCCAGCAATGCCTCATATGCCTCATGGTTAGCCACAGACACCAGGAATCCTTTCTTCAATGAACCTGCCTTTCGTCTCACACCCATTCTAGTGTTTTAAACTCTTTCTCCCTGGCAAATGAGCTTGGAACAACCAACAGAATGCACATTATTTGGATACAACAGGATTGTTGAACAACCCCCAACTCAGTATCTCTTACTCCAAGCCAAGAGGGCAGCAAAAAAGTGACAGTGGTTTTATCTTTTCCTCTCTGGATTAAGCATATCTTTTTGTTCCAATGCTTTGTCATCTTGAGGCCTTGCTGACACTGGAAGGGACTCCCCTCCCCGGGTTGGCTAATTCTTAGAGATAACGAACCACCCACCCTGGGGCCTGCGTCACATACACAAACCAACACTCCTTCTATCAGGCTCTAACAGGACTCTCACGCTTGGCCACTACTTCCCTGCCCTAACCACCCAAGGCCAGGTACCAGGCAATTAGGGAGAGTTCCTATGACCCAGAGCCTGCTGAAATTATTCAAACTAGCCAATCCTAAACCTGCCTTGCCTTGCCCACAGAAACCCCAATAAAGGCTTTTGCCCATGTTTTCCCCTTGCCCCTTCTGCCTCCTGACCCAGCCCAGTGCCCCCCCCCATATGACACCGTCCCTTCCTCTTGGGAACTGTGAGTAACAAGCCATCTTTCAATGCCAGTCATCTCCTGGTCTGTCTGCCTCCTCCTACCTGAATAATAACGGAGCCTACATTTTAAGCCACTCTCCCAGCCTCGTCTACCTTCCATCCCATATCATGAAGTATGGAGTGCACAGGCCCAGCCTACCAAACAATGCCCCACATGATGGTTTCTACCAGCAAAAATGCTCAGAAATGAAACCCAGAAGAGGAACATACAACCAGAATTTCGCCAGTCTTTCATCGCTTTCCCTCCTGCCAAGACCTATGCATTCCAGCACTGCAGTGCTTCTCCCCTGGAGTTTGTCAGGCCTCCCAGCATCCTGGCAGGCAAAAACCAGGGTGGGGAACTCCCTTACCTGCATCTTGAACAGGAGTTCTGATTCTGGGATTAGGACATCAAACCTAAAATCAGCTAAGAGTAGACAGGAGAGCTAAAACAGCTACATTCTCCCCTTGACAACCCAGATCTTGTCTTCCCCATGTAAATGAAGCATGACCGTGGTGGGAAGCCCAGGCAATGCCTCCTCCAGATGCTGGCCGATTGCACATGCTAGTCCAGAGCTTTCTTCTGAGGGCTGCAACCAATCTCCAGGTTCATTGTCAGCATTCATTTGTTAAGATACACTCTCATTTATGAGTAAAGCAAATGATTTACTATGCACCACTTCAAAGAAAGCCTGAATTGCCAACAGTCCGTGAGACTTGGGTGGCTTTCTGCTGAAAGGCACAGAAATGTGGCTGACGCTGGGAAAGCCAGATTGTGCTGGGCACAGCTTGTCAAACCCATTCATCTGGCAAGAGGAGTTATAGCCAGTGACCCTCTGTACTTGTGTGACCAATGCAAATTCATTCATGCTTCCTTTTCAGGCTGAGTAAACAAGATCCAGCAAGACTTGGTGATTTGTGGACATAAACAGCACTGGTTAACCAATAGCTGCTTAAGCATGTGCTTCAGACACAGCAAAACAAAGGCAACAAAGTGGGAAATAATTTGGTAACAAGTTGATATTTAATATTTTAGGGAACATCAGAATAGCATCATAAGGAAAAAAATCAAAATTTTGTTAGATTTCCATTTGTTTTTAAAGGTAGGATAATTTTGTTTTTATTTTGAATTACGTAAGAAGTGGGGAAGGGAAATACAATTTTTTCAGGGTTTATGGTTTCTAAGCCGTAACCTGAACTTGACCCAAAGCCAGGATCAAGGCAACAGCTTTTAGCCCTTCAGTGTTCTGTTCTTAAGGCCACTAGTTTCTTGGGATAAGTTGGCAATGCCAAGATATTCTCACAAGATTTGTAGTAACTATCTCTTTTGTATCTACTACCAGAAAGGGAGATTTGAGATGGGCTGTCCGTGGGATGGACGTGAATGGTCCACAGTGACAGTCACATACTTTCCCACAAGTCCTAGACCTAGCACAGTGTGGGTGAACAGGGCTGTCACACACTCAGTACCTCGAAGGGAGATCAGATCACAATGGTCCGGCTGAGAAAAAGCCTTGTCGTCAAAACTCTGAACAGCCCTGATCTGTGATAGATGCTAGCCCCTGCGAGACATGTGCCAAATTCCAAACCCAGGGGAGTTTCTCACATGCCATCAACCCACCGACCATCCCAGGAGCGTTCTCAGCTCCCAGGAAAACAATGCATAGTAATAGCAGAATGAGTCCATTTCAATATCTAAGGGAGAAAAATGAGGTCTGTTTGCCCTGTTTTTTTTGTTTTTTTTTTTTTTTCCTAGAAAACCTATACATCTTTGCTTCATTCCAAGCGTCATTACATTCCTAGTGACATCTAGGAAAACACAGCTGTACTAAATTCCTTTCTACACCACTAGAGGGAAATCTAACCCACCTGACCAGAACTTGTTTGTCTCTTATTTCTTTTCTTTCTTTACAAAAAAAATTATAATCACAGAAATACAATTTTAAGGCTGAAAAATACTTCGAAAAATGCTCAGTCCTTTCCACTGTTACCCATATTTTAAAATTATTTGAATCTATGTGGTCAGAGAGACTTCTAGAAAAGCCCAAACCAGCCATCCTAATTGGGCCTTCACAATTGAGAAATTGTTCTAACAGTCAGTCTGAATCCCTTCCAGTTCAGCTTGAGTTTATTTCCTCAAATTACATATTCATTAGTTATGGAGAACAGCTGGTCATCTTTCCTGCCTCCTATTATTCTTTAAATTCCTGAAGACCTCCAAGTCACGCCTGTCTTCTGAACAAACCCAGCCAGCTCTTTAACTCGGTCCTAGAGTTTCTGTCACAACCCTTTCACCACGTGTTTCTTTTCTAAATTCTCTGTACATCGCTCCACCCTTCCCCCATAGCTCCAAATTGCAGCAATACAGACCCAATTCTGGGGGAAAAAAATAAAATGAAGTATTTCTTCATGTTTTTCCTTGCATATATGGCTATTAATATACCCCTGTGAAGGTTTTTTTAAATAACAATGTAATGTTTTTGATATAGATTTACCTAGTATGATTCCAAAATCATGCTCTCTCTCTCTCTCTCACACACACACACACACACACATATACATAAATATCAAAATTTTCATCTTGTCATGAAAATTGAATGGCTAAGTGAATGCCCATTATGTGTCACTTCTGGGCTCCATTCTGTTTCCAACTCTTTCACATCAGATATATTAATTCAATTTCTAAAGTAGTTCTCCAAGTTTTTGACCACTCACTCCAGATCCCTAATTAACTATAAAACATAACCAGTATGTATTTAGAACATTATTCTTTTAAAAATGTTTTTAAAATCTCTTCATTGCTAATTCAAGTTAAGGGAGAAAAACTGGTTATTTTTAAAGCACTAATTTATTCACTTTTATAAGTATCATTAAAAGAAAAACTTTAGACAAATTAAATTGAACAGAGTTTAACTGAGCAAAGAATGATTCTTGAATCAGGCAGCCAGAAGAGGTTCGGAAAGACTCCAGGCTGCCACACGGACAGATAACATTTACGGACAGAAAAACGAAAGTGACACACAGAAAACGGAAGTGAGGTACAGAAACAGCTGGATTGGGGATGGTTCAGCTTTGGCCTTATTTGAAGAACAGTTTGAACAGTTGGCCGCCAGGGATTGGCAGACACTTGGCTGCTGTGATTGGCTGAGACTCAGCTACTCGTTACAGGACAATGTTACAGTCTGTCTCTGCATCCAGTTAGGTTACAGTTCACTGCGTATGTTGAAACCTGTAGGCCGAGCTTAAAACATGTAAGGAGGAAGCTTTAGACTAAACTTAACAGTGTGAAATACTAAAAAATATATTTGGTCTTTGTCCCCAGTTTCTGGCACAGAGCCTTAAAACCCTTGGAATTTCCTGAGTGAAGGGAGTGTCTATTGTTACTCATATTTCAACCACATCAGATATTATGCTAATGAGGTGACTCCTGGTGAGCCCCAAAGCAGTTTCAGGTTGGGGGCTGGCTGCCAGGGGAGCCAACCTCTGGTTAGAGGGTTGGAACTTTGAGCCCCAATCCATGACCTCCAGGGAGGGGAGAAGGGCTGGAGATTGAGTTCAATCGCCGAGGGCCAGTGATTGAATCAATTGTGCTTACATAATGAACCCTCCGTAAGAACTCCTAAACAACAGGGTTTGGAGAGCTTTCAGGCAGGTGCACACGTGGAGGTGCTGGAGGGTGGCTTGCCCAGAGAGGGTGTGGAAGCTCTTGCCCTGTGCACTTCTTCTATTTGGCTGTTCCTGAGTTGTATCCTTTACAATAAACCAGTAATAGAAAATAAAGTGCTCTCCTGAGGTCTGCGAGTCATTCTAGTGAATCACTGAACATGAAGGAGGGTCATGGGAGAGCCCGAATTTGTAGCTGGCCAGGCAGAACAGTGGGTAGCCCAGGCACCCCAGGTGTGGCTGGCATTGGAAGCAGGAGCAGTCTTGAGGGACTGAGCCCTTAACCTGTGGGATCTGGGCCAACTCCAGAAAGCGTCAGAATTGAACTGAATTGAATTGGTGGGCACCCAGTTGGAGACAGAGAATCAAAGAATTGGTTGGTATGAGGAAAAAAATACCTCTCAATAACACTGAACTGAGGCTCCACTTGTAGCCTTGGACTTGAGCATAGGTAAGAAGAAATTCTGTCTCCTCTGGACCTCAAATGTTGGCATGGACAACATGGGTTTTGTTACATGAAAGGCCTAGTTTGAATCTCAAATCCAGAATTTATCTGCTCCATGGGTCTGAATTGCTTCCTGACTCAGTTTCCTCCCCTGCAAAAGCAGGGTGATAATTCTGCCCTGGGGCCCATTGGAATGATGAATAAGATAATGGATATATCTAGAATGGAGACTGGCACATTGCAGGGACCTTTAAAATGACAACTTGTTTTATTCAAACCTTCAATGATAAGAAATCTAATGGTAGTATCAAGGCTCACACTGAATACAGAATATTTCAGTTTCCTATGTGACATAATTGGTCTGAAATATTCCAAAGCAATTAATGCTCAATATTGCATTAATTTGGCCAAATTGTTTTGGACATTTACCATATACCAGGTGCTATTCTGTGCATTGGGGATACAGGGGACTAAACTGACATAGTCCTAGCCTCCTGGTGCTTTCATTCTACTGGGTGGAAAAAGACAATAAAATAAATTAATACATAAACAAGTAAATATATATATATGAGATAGGGATAAATGCCATGGAGAAAAGTAGAGCAGTGTGGGGAGAAAAGAAGTGCCTGTGTATACGGCTATTTTATAGCAGGGGGCCAGGGATGCTCTCACTGAGAAGTGGGGAGGTAAGCCATGCAGATGTTAGAGGGAAAAGCATTCCAGACAGAGGGAACAGCCACTGTAAATGCCACGAGGCAGAGTGTTCTTGGCATGTTCACCGAACAGTGGCTGGAGTGGAAAAACAGGAAGAGGTAGGAGGGGAGGAGGGGCCAATTCTAGTAGGGCCTTCCAGGCCATGGTAAGGGTTTTGGCTTTTCTCTGAGTGAAGTAGTGGGGAGGATTTTAGCAGAGCAATGAGACATTCTAACACGTTTTAAAAGGATCACTCTGGTTGCTGTGCTAGAATAGCGTTGGGGGAGGAAATGAGCAAGTGTGGAGGGAAGGAGGCCAGTTAAGAGACTCTGTACTGCCATACTCCAGAGGAGAGAACCGGGGCTTGGCCCTAGGTGGAAATGGCGGAGATGAGATGGGGTCAGATTCTTGATGTCTTTCGAAGGTCGCATTGGTAGGACATGCTCTTGAATGGGAAGTAGGGTGTGAGAGAGAAAGGAAAAGGAGTCAAGGGTGAATCCTAGGTTTTTCTTGCTGAACCATTTGGAACAATGGAACTGCCATTTATGAAATGGAGAAGACATTAAAAGAAGCAGGATGTTGGGGTTTGTTTGGGAGGGGGTACAGGAGGCAGACAGTTAAATTTTGCAGGTGTCAAAGTTGGTGATGCCTAAAAGAAATTCGAGCAGAGTCCAATAGGCAATGGAAATAGAAGTCTAGAAGACGGACCAATGCGTGTAAGGGCAGAAGGGCGCTAAAACCAGGTGTCATTCATTCTACGTTTAAAGAATTCAAGGTCCTGCTGTTAGGGCTTCCCAGCACGTCTAGCTTTGCTATTCAAAGTGTGGCCCAGGGACCAGCAGCACAGCACTGCCTGGGAGCTTGTGAGAAATGCAGACTCTTTGGCCTTCCTCACACCTGTGTCAGAATCAGCATTTTTACCAAGATCTGCAGTTGATTAGTGTGCAATTAAAGTTTGAGAAGCACTCATCTAATAAGCATCATTTGAGAAGTTTTTTAAAAAATACAAGTTCCACCCTAGAACAATTAAAGCAGAATCTCTAAGACAGGGCCCAGGCATGGGTATTTTTACCAAGATTCCCAAGTGATTTCCCTGTGCAGCTGGGCAGAGAACCACTGATCTGACTTTTCATCCGGGTATGTTCCCCCTTTGCTACTTGGTTTACATTGCCAGTGCTCCCTGGAAACCCAACTCTAAGGAGATTTGCAGTTCTAAGGTGGGGTGAAGGCCTCTAACTAGAGTAATCATATCTCCTGGTTGATGAGGGTCAGTCTCAACATAATTATTATCTTTCACTCTCAAAGTACAGATGGTCCCTGACTTATGATGGTTTGTCTTAATGATTTTTCAAGTTTACAATGCTGTGAAACAGATACACATTCAGCAGAAACCACATTTTGAGTACCTATATAACCATTTTTTTCACTTTCAGTATAGTATTCCATAAATTTCATGAGATATTCAACACTTTATTATAAAATAGGCTTTGTGTTAGATGTTTTTGCCCAACTGTAGGCTAATGTAAGTGTTCTGAGCATGTTTAAGGTAGGCTAGGCCAAGCTATGATATTTGGCAGTTCAGGTGTATTATATGCATTTTTGACTTAATAATACTAATATTTTCAACTTATCATGGATTTATCCAGCTACAACCCCACCATGAGTCTAGGAGCATCTATATCCTGGTTTAGATGATAAATCGTATGTTTTCCCTATGTAAAACAAAATGGCTCTATATTTTATTTCTGGATTACAAAGCCATATTAAGAACAGGTAGAACAAAATGACAGATGTCCTTTGGGTTGACAGATGAACCAAATATAGAGGGACTCCTGGTGCTTAGCTATTAGTCCTTGAAGTCTTCTAGGTACAGCTTATCTAAAACACATACATAAATTCCTCAATTTCTGGAAGGCTGGGGAAAATCAGGCTCCTCCCAAGAATGGGGGTGGGATGGGATGAGGAGAAGGGGCTATATTCTGCAATGAAAGTGCCAAAGCCAAGGGTTGATTAGTCACAAGCTGATTATCGGTCTGTGATTATCCCAGCCCTTAACAAACCTTCTCCTTCCTTTTCCTTTTGGATCTTCTATTGTTCATTAGCTACTCCACGCATGGGCTAACAGGGTCAAGGGAAGAAGGTTAAAAAAAAAAAAAAAAGCCCATTTAGCAGCCCTGCTAATAAATTGAATGGGAAAGAAGATAAAAACAATCGCACTGTTTCTGGTTACCTGTGAATTTAAACCCTTTTGGATCACCCCTTTTTCCAAATTATTACCAGCTGGTTTGAGGGCTCCTTGAAGGCCTACTGATTGCCAATAAAATTAAAGTAATCTTGTATTTTTAAAACCATGTGATCTTCCGACAATAGGCCTTGGGAAGCCTGCCTTTCTGATTTACCAAGGACGCAGAGTGGGGCAGGGCAAGCACCTTCTCCTCTCATCAGGGCCCTTCCCATGTCCTTCCCCACCTTAGCACCAATTCATAGGTCCATATGGATAGAATTGTTTACAAATATTTTTTGATGTTGGCAGGAAATTTTTTGACATCAATTTAAAACCAATGGCATAATCGCTTTTAGACAAAAGGATGCAAATGGAAAACCCTACATGTGGGAGTAGAGACTTATGTGCATATAGATTATGTCGCAATTTTTCCTAATTGCATCACTAGGACAGTTATGAGTACTTCTGCAAGGCAACCAGTGTAAATGTTTAAAACATTCTCTGTTCACATGTGTTTAAAATGTCTGGAAAAGAAACTACCCATGTGCAAAGTCAAATAGCCAGATGCTGCCAAGCCAGTTGAAGGGAACTCTCTGTCCTTTTGCAAAATAACTTGAATGTAGATGGCTATGGAGTTAGGGTGTAAAATGTTAAAAACTACCTGTTGAACTAGAATAAGATTACCAATGAAACCTCTGCAGATTAGAGAGGCACTTTAATGGGTGTCTGGGTGTGTGGGGGTAGGTGAGGTGAGGGTGGGTATTTGTTTTTCCACTCTCTGGGCTGCAAATAAGAACAAGCTAAAAAGATGGAAGAAGTTCTCTCTGCAGCTAAGAAGGCAACACAAGCTGGTCTTTCTCTGCCAGGCCCTGGATTAGTAATAACGCTAGCTAGCGTTTTGAGGAGCATGTCTTATCTTTGATCTTTGGTTAACGGTTAAACAAAAGCTTTTCCTTCCAGAGCTCCTTGAAAGCAGAAGCTGGTGGTGCTGGAAAGTAACACTCTAAGGAGCCCCAAAATGCTCCAACTTAAAGGCCTAGGCGAAATTGAGCAGTAATTAAGGCAGGTAGGTCTGCTGAGAGAACCTTCCTTCTTTCTTTAGATTTTTTTTGTTTTTTGTTTTTTTTTGAAACAGGGTCTTATTCCGTTGCCCCAGCTAGAGTGCCATGGCCTCATGATAGGTCACTGCAACCTCGAAGTCCTGGGCTCAAGCTATCCTCCTGCCTCAGCCTCCTGAGTAGCGCAGGCTACAGGCATGTGCCATCATGTCTGGCTAATTTTTCTATTTTTTGCAGAGACGGGGTCTTGCTCTTGCTCAGGCTGGTCTCAAACTCCTGGCCTCAAGTGATCCTCCTGCCTCTGCCTCTCAGAGTGCTAGGATTATAGGCATGAGTCACCGAGCCTGGTCCCTTTCTTTAGGTATTTAAATTTCTTTGAAAATCTTACTCTACATTATCTCTTGACTTAAATGTACTATGCAGTAGGGCTTAAGGTGATGAGTCAACGGTGTAGGATATTTTAATAAGAAGTTCTATTTTAATATAAAATTTGTAGCTCGATCGTGTGCTAAATACTCTGAGGCCCACCTAGCCAGGTCTGGGAAGACCCTTGCTGATGGTCAGGAATTGGGGGAGTATCTGCAATCAGAAGAGCAATGTCAGTGAAAGGATTCCCCAACCATTCACCCTGGTAAACTCTTAAAACCAACAGAATGGAAAACGTGCAGTCATGGGGACCAGAAAAAATAGTATTTATTTTTTCTTTACCCACGCAGTCTTCTAAGAGCAGGCCTAAGGAGATTTTTGGCTTCCAAAGAAGTCTTTAGAAAAAGTACCGCTTGGCTTTTGTGGACCACCTAGGAGACAGGCTCATGTGTGTATAGGATTGTTTTCCTACTTGTCTAATGGCCTGGACTAAGTCCAATGTGGAAGGTAAATAAAAACAAGGAAAAACCATAACCACTTAGCCTGTGCAAATTAGGGAAAAGAATGTTGAGAAAAAATAGCCTAGAGTCAGAGTGAGTCAGAGTCGGTGAGGCCAGGAATATCATTCCTCACCCTGTACGTAGCTCTGGACTTTCAGGCCCCTACTTTAATCTCCCTTCCCAACATGAGACGTAGAAGAGGGTTTTATTCGGAAAGAGAGGGTAAGCCTCCCATTCTTGCATGATTTGGTACTATCTTGGGCGAAATGTACTCACTAACAAATTATTTTGGCAGCGCGTGGCCCATCCCCTGCATGGAAAGGCTGCGATCCCGAGAGAAGAGCCAAGGGCTTTCTGCTGGCCACGCGCTCTGCCCACTCACCCTCCTGGTGACCCTGAGAACAGCTCTCGGCCTCCCAGGCCTTTACTTCCCCTTCTAGCATGATTTTACCCCAGGCAGATCTTCTGGTTACAGGGTCAGCTGTAAGGATCTATGGCACCATTATCACCAAGTTCTTTGAGACTCTCCAAAGAAAGATCTCACAAAAACAATGCTGAACTACTGACAAAAAAAGAAAACCCTCCCTGATTTCTGATTCCATCAGGGCAAATTACGGCTGGAAATTCTGAGCAACTCAGAAATGAATAGCAGTGAATATGTCTCTGTTTCTCTGCTTTTCCACAAAAGAAGTGTTCCAGGTGGAACCCACGTTTTCATCTCAAAAAATCATCTCATCAAGGACTCTCTGCTTCGAAGCCCAGATGAAACAAAGATCAAGAAGACAGGAGCAGCCAGCAGCGCAGCGCCAAGTACCCGACACTAGAGTGGGGCCTTTCTGGTATTAATTGGTGTCGCCTGGAGCTTTAATGAATGTGGGAGTGGGGAGGCTTATGGTTGTCTATTCATGATTTTCCCGAGTTCTTAATTAGTTCTATTGTTGAAAACATGAGGGGCTTTGCCAAACACAGGCTGGCCTAGCGTCATGGATGTCTTCCCTTAACTTTAAAGGTCAGCCGTAGCCCCTCCTCTCAGGATGGACTCTGCAGCCATCTCAGAAAGGACACCCAGTGTGACATCTGTATTGGCACCTCAAGGTCATGGTCCAACCCAGAGTTATCCAAAAACTTGGAGATTCAAATTTTACATAAGCATAATCAAGGCTGTCAGTGGTTTAACCAGTTTGACTCTAACTCACAATTTCCTTACCTTGTCAAGGTACCTTTGCTTAATTTCACCCCAACTAACAAACTTCTGGACAGTCAAGACAGGCAAGTTGTTTGAGAAATGCTGGTATAAACTTCTTGTAGATGCTAGAGAGCAATTTTTCTGTTTGAAACACTGTACTGCATGAGTTAAACTTGCTTGGAGTTGCACTAAGCTTGCCCTTCAGCTGTAGCTATCAACACGCCTTTCCAGAAAGTAAAACCACCCCTACTAAAGGCACAGGGACACTCTCTAAATTTGCCAGGAGCCATGAGACACACAGCAGTTCTGCTTTTGTACCTGTGGCTCCTGGTCGTGGCCGCTGGGATCCTTCTCATAGCTCTCTGCATACAGTCTGATGGTGGCCCGCACGCCACTGGAGGAGCTAAGCCGGAAGACGAGACGTGATGCATCTGAGAAGATTATCCTCAGGCCCTGAGACCAAGAACATGCAGAACGGATCAGCGAACAAATGAACACACAGGTAAGAATAATTAATACCTACTTAGAAATCAGCACATTTCTATGACCTAAACACAGTCAGAGTCATGACAATCGATAATTGGCTCTGGACAATCACCCAGGTAGGGCAATGCATGAACCAACTATGGCTGGCCATTTGTCTCTTATTCTATTCCTGATGCTTTGTAGTTAATGCTGGGGGAAGAGTTAGGAACAAAACTATGAACAGATGCTCAAGTTCTCTTGGTCTGGTGGTGAGGAAATCAGAAAGAAGTTGAGTAACAAGGATGAAAGGATATTTAATAAATATCCCTGGGGCCAAAGTTGGTCCCTCGTAAATCTGCTGGATGCAATCAGGGTAGACAATTCATCAATTACAGTCAGACAAATTACCCATGTTAAGGTTAACCACACCTTCACAGGATGCTAGACTTTGCAGGGTCCTCT
This sequence comes from Indri indri, assembly GCA_004363605.1. Lineage (NCBI taxonomy): Eukaryota > Metazoa > Chordata > Mammalia > Primates > Indriidae > Indri > Indri indri. Next base: position 12,161 of record RJWJ010006907.1, on the reverse strand, counting down.
GTTCACAGCGGAACCCTACAACGAAGTGCTCCCAGGACTGGAGCCTCAGCGGGGTTCTGAGGGTTGCTGGGCACATTGCCATCCTCTTGGCTCTCTCCACACCTATGAGTGCTGCCTCATACTGATTGGGTTTAGCTCGGAACATCCCCACTCTCTACGCGTCTCTTCTCAGTAGAAGCAGGGATATTTTTAAGTTACGACCATGTAAATAAGCATATTGGCAGAGGCCAGGGGAAGGAAGAGGAGGGAACAAAATAATTATGTTTGGTGAACTTGTTATTTCTGAAAAAGTAGATGATTTGGACGACATCCATATCAGACATTTTCCCTAAGCAATTTATCCTTGAAGCTGCTCTGCCCTCAAACCTTGCTTGTTAAGAATAAGCCATTTTATATATATATAATGTATAGGTGTGTGTGTATATACATATATATATCTATATACACACACACCTGCTACATACATCTGATTGCCAATTCTTTACCCCCACCCCCATCTGGTGACATCTGCTGGAGGCACTGTAATTCCATCTGAGCGACTTTCTGCTTTTAAGTTTTATAGGCATAACTTGTTCCCATTCCCAAACTAAAAGCTTTAGTTTCTTTCTGGAGTGGTTCAAAGTCTGCCACAATTTGTGTAACGAAAGGGAGCCATCTTCCTTACTGGCAACCTCTCACTCCACAATACTGGCTGTGCAAACAGGATGATATCATTCAGGACTCATTCACGGGGCAAACATTTTAGAGTGGCCCTTATGGCTTAGGTACTGGGCTGAATCCTGGGTATATGAAGATAAAATCACCGTACTTGCCTGGAGTAGTTTATTACAATGAACAGAAACCATTTTCTTAACCACCTGATACTCCTGAAGAGGTGAATAGTTACAGAATTCCAAATGGAGCAAATGAACAAATTACCTGCTATCCAGAAAGCACTGTATACCAAATTACATTCAAACTGACAATAAAGCCCCAAAGCTTTCACAGTTGTGTTCTCCAGCATGCTTTTACAAACTCTTTCGAAGCTCTTACCTATGTTTAAGCCTGCATTCCCATGGTCAATGTGTGTAGGTCACACAAGTAACTTTTGCTCAGGACTATGGCTTATCCACAAATTGGTTAAAGCAGTATCCAAGGCTGAGGTCCTAACCCACCTGTTGTTGCAGATTCCAAGTCACTTGGAGCCAACTCTTCTGACGATCTCCCAGACTGAACCCTTTAAAGTAACTCCCATTACACAATTAACCTCCCAGATTAGTTGATGGCCTGTGGGAGGTATCTACTAATCAGGTCATAACAAACCGTTGACATGTGTTATCTGCTCATAACTAAGCCTTTTTACAATGAAATTACGTTATTTTTTTTCCTGAGGGTAGCTAAAATAGCTTTGGCTTACAACATGCTACACTCACAGAAAATTGTTAGAATCTACATCTGGTAGCCTGGAATAAATTTTGCACTTGAAAAGATGATAAAGATGTGAATAGCACGCATCAGCCTCCTGGCAATGGCCCAACATCGTCTCTCTTTCCTAGGAAGCCAATCATGAGATCCTCACTGAGAATCTGTGTTGCTTTTCCAGGTGAGGAGCACCACAATTCTCCTTCTCCACATGGAATGAAAGGTCATTTTGGAACCAGCCTCGTTCTGTGCTGCGACATTCCCAGGTCCACATCAGTTGAGTGCCACTCTGATGTGTGAATAGTTGTCTTGGATTGCTTTGGGATCTGCATCCCAAAATGAACTTAATGAATTTGCAACTCAAACATGAGCCATGTTCTTTCCATCACGTGTCATCACCTACTATCAATTAAACCATGAGGCCAACGTTACCATTGACTAAGACTTGCCAAGTTTCTAATCATTCCTGAATTTCGACAATAGAATGCCAATAATACACTTTGTTTTTAGGATATACCAGGGATTGGCAATATACAGTCTGTAGGCAAAATCTGACCTGCCACCTGTTTTTATAAATCAAGTCTTTTGGGACACAGCCATGCCCACTCACTTATATATTGTCCATGGCTGCTTTTGTGCTACAGTGGCAGAGAAGAATGGTTGTGACAGAAATCATCTATCCCACAGACCTAAAATATTTAATATCTAGCCCTTTACAGAAAATGTTTGTTGACCCCTGGTATAAACCATTACATTACCTACAACCTAGAATGCTTATCCTTCAGCACTACACCAGAAAATAGAAAAAATAACCATCTGCCTTATTGAAATCTCAGTAGAGAGAAACTATGTTTATGAAGACTGTTAAAAGGATGTACAGTTCCTCCATTCCCCAGGTATCCCAGCAATGTCTAGCCATAGATTCATCTGGACTATATTTGGCCCAAATCAACTTACTTCTGACCACCTACTCCTGACAGAAATGGATTTATTAAACTGCATTTTAGTTTTATATTCTCACTTTTATTGCAGGGTGCTACAAGTCATGGTCTTATAAAATCCACTTTTGTAGTCACTATAGGAATATTGTTAGAGACTGCATGACGCTCCACATGAGACATTTCCTCAAGAGCCAAGTATTAGGAAAGCCTTTCCTTCCCTGAGGAACTGGTATGCTTTTTCTTTCTGACAATACAAACTTTGTAACTAACCATATTTCCCTTTTCAATATGGCTGCCAGGATACTTAATGCCAAATTTGAGGTTCAGCCCAAGTGGATCCTTATGACTTGCATAACTATAAATTTTTCTTCTTCTGTTCTTGACTCTCTACTCTTATTTATGTATTCCCTAGTCTTCATTTCTGTTTCTTATTTATACTCTAACAACTTCATTATGTGCCTTCACTGCCACAAATCCTCTTGAGAAACAAGGCCCAGTGAAAATGAATAAAACAAGTTCCCATCACAGTGTTAACCCTAAAATTTTGGAACTGCTGAGTTACATCTGTAGGTCCTTCATTAGCTAAAAAGCTCTGGGAAAGCAGAGCCTTATACCTTGTTCACCATTTTATCCTCATAGCCCCTAGGACAACGCCCGGCACACAGTAGACCCTCCGTAAACATTTGTTGAATGAATGTCACTGCATGTTCAACAACTACAGTGAGCACCACTGGAGTCCCTACTGAGGCAATCTCTGAAGTCCTCCCTCCACAGTTGGTGAGGACTCACAGGCCAAACGAAAATACACTCATGTTCTTCATGCTGAACTAGGGCTAATGTGTCCAGCTTGAAGAGTAGTTGCAAAAGATAAATTAATAAACAGAAATTACCCAGCATATCACTATGGCAGTTGCTTTACTATGTCTGTTCATCCTTTATTTCTTAAAATACCATAAGACAAGGGTTGGTTTTGGCTGAAAACAAAGCAGTTGAACCATGGTGGGTTCCTGCCCCCAGTTGTACGATCTTAGACAAATCATTATTAGTCCATTAACTGCAAACTGCGGCACATTGGAATCAGTGGGAGGTCTTTAAAAAATGGTGGTGCTGGCTCTCATCCTAGACATTGTGATTTAATTCTTATGAGATATCGCTTGGGCACTGAGATTGTAAAAGATTTCCAGGTGATTCTAATGTGCAGTTAAATGTGGGAACCACTGCAGTAACCTCTTTCCTCTGGGTCGTCTGCCTCTTCTATCAAGTGACTGGACTGTGCTACATGTCAGTGGTAGGAAGGTCCCTTTAGGACCATTGGACTGGGATCTTAGGAGGACCGTAGCATAGCAAGGGCTAGTAAAACAACATCATTCTACTGAATTCAGAAATCTTCCTCCTAGGGCCTTATCAGCAGCAGAACCATTAGAAGTATCTCCTCTTGAGCCATCTGACAGTAACTGTTTTTAGCACAATCTTCTAAGATATTCCTGGAGCAACTGTGAAGGAATCCATGGTATCTCCCCACCGACAGCAGCTATAGTAGCTGGCATATCCAGGATGACACAACAGCCACAAGCTCAAAAAATGGAAAAAGATGCCCTCCCCCATTAGAAGACAATGTTAATTATGAGGCAGGGTGGGGAGTACCAAAAGAGCACTGCGGTTCCAGCCTGGCATTTTTCTTCCTTTGGCGTGCCTGTGGATGTACGTTTCAATGACGACACTGGAGTTTTGCCCACCTTAGCTTTGTCCCAATGAAGAACGATTGTTAAAAGATTTCATCTCCCTTGTCCACATGCAGCTATTTCCACACAAAAATCCTCAAGTCTGCTTCCAGTTATCACTGTAGCTTCTCTTTTTCCCCCTAGATTTGCCCTATCTTTGATTTACTGTTTATGGAGAGTCAGTTTGGAAATGATACAGGAATAGCAACTGGATAAACTCAGGGTAGAATTCTGGCTTGGCCACTCTTTAGCTGGTGGTCTTGAGTAAGTCACTTAAGCTCTCTAAGCTTTAGTTTCCTAAAAGCCAGATGAAAAACAATACAGCCTAGCTTATTGGGTTGTCAAAAGCATCATATCATAAAATATATGTGAAAAGTGCTTTGAAAATTATCAATCCTATATATTATTCTTATGCTAAACTTTTAATGAAAATGGTGCTATGCTCCAAGTTTTCCAACCTTCCAGATTTTGCAAACGATTACTAAATAAAGCCTCCATGCTGATGGTTTGTGATGCAGAAATGCATACTTATTTATATTTAAATTAGGCAGAATTAAGATTAATTTTAAGAACTTTGCTATGCCCTCTCAAATCACTGCTAAGCTCATGGATCTCTTACCATTTCTCTTCTTTGTACCTCTTATTGAACTGGCTTCTTTAGCAATAAAAAACTCTTTCATGATTGGTCCATTTAGACACTTAGGGTCCTGAAAGAAGGACCTTACAGTCATCCAGGCACTTCCTGGAAGTTAAAAACTTGCTCAAGGTAACATATTTAGTAAATAGAGGAGCTAGGACTTCAGTCTAGGTCTTCTGACTACAGGCTTATATTTGAGGTTGAACCATATGAATCTATTGATATTCATACACTGTTTCTCATGGGAGACGTTTGAACAATATCTTATATGTTTTGTATGGTTCCCCAATATGGCACACAGCCTTATGTAGGGTAGGTATCTGATAAATGTTTGATAAATGAATGTTGGGGTTTCTGTTGATTTTGGTTTTCTTAAAAAAAAAAAAAAAACCCATGTGTAAATCAATACGGGGAAGTCTGCAAGTTGCTAAATACATGCAGAGTTGCCAGATGTTAGTTTGGAGATATAGAACATGTTGCAGCCAGGTGGAGAAGGATGAACTGTACATTACCAACAGTTATTTGGCATCATCTAACCTAGTCAAATACCGACTTAGATGAATTCCAGGGGAAAACAGCATATGGCTCTGAAATCTGGTACAATGTCACATATACAGTAAGTTGGCCACACTAGGCATGCAAACCTGGAGACAAGACAGCCTTGGAAGAGAGAGACTCTGTGAGCCTAACGCAGACATTATCTCCCATAGGAAATCCCAACGATTTATCTGGAAACTTCAAGGTGAAAATGTAGCTTTGCAGCATCTGACCCATATTTTGTAGAAGCAAGCATGCAGCCTATAAAGCAGATTTGGATTGAACAGATATATCTCTCTACAAAAATAAAATTACCTAGAATTACCCATTTTTCTTTAAGTCACAGAGTTAGCTGTGAGCATGAGTTCAAAAGTGGTTGAACAAGGCAGCAGCTAGTCCATAGGGTGCCTTTGTATGAGTTACAAAAAGCTTCCCCCCTGCGCAGACAAATTATACAAAAACATCCTTCCTTTGTCTGCCTTGGACTTCAGCTTCTCCTCCCCTGTTAGGCCGGGTACCTTTGTGCAGTGTACTGACTGCACAGCCATACCTAGCTCCCCTGTTCTTGGAAGCAATTCTCACTTTTTCTTAAACAACCAACCAGCCCTGTTGGAGGCCAACCATTACAAAGAACTGTCTGGGGTCAAATGGCTCCTTGAATGCACTTTTAAAGCACCCACTTGGCAAAAACCATGTTAGAGGATGAGAGAGCTGCTTGGAGAGTAAAGACTGGAAAGCTACTCCACATCCAGATTCCAACTATCAAAACTGGAACAATGGAACCAGGTCACACACATTCTGTTTCCCCATTTATTTGGCCAAAATGACTGCTGATCCCTCTTCACACAACACCCACCCAAGTTCTGGGATATTTTGGATTCAGACATACTTTGCTCAGACAATAGCATAGCTTCCTCCCTTAGTTCCAGTGATAGCTTGTAGCTTTTCCCTTTCATATTTATGCTTCCTGGTGACAGTCACCCTCCTAACTACACAGAAACATTAGTATTTCAGTAGAAAGTAACTGTGATGCTATTCTAGAATGCTTAGATTCTTACTACACATCTTAGGGCAATTTTACTACTGATATTTTAAAAGATAGTTGTAAAGCAATCAACTTGTGCCAAGGGAAGGTAATTGATTATAACAAAACTTCAATTAATCAGATACAGGAGAATGAGAACTTCCCAACTAACCAGAAACAGTGTCTTCCTCACTCTATTTTCAAATCAGCCAACAGGTCGTTATAAAGCACTGAATACATGTTCGGTCCTTGGAGGACAAATAGGAAAATCACAGGAAAAGTGGCTATTAGAAATATTTTTTTTTAATCCATGGTTTTTAAGATGTCTTACCAAGAGGCATATTTAGTGCAACATATAGCCCAATTGTCTTTATTTACTACAACTATAGTGTTGTAGAATGAGCACTGAAGTTCAGAATCATAATCATAGCTATTGTAACATCCATTGAGAGTGCCTACAGAAAATCTCAGCTCTTTATCTGGAAAGCTAAACAACCATGTAACCACATTTGATTGAAGAAAAGCATGTCATCTGATAAGATAGTTCTGCCAGTGCTGGCTCCTACTCATCCTTCAACACACAGCCTAAATATCACCTCTTCACGGAGAGCTTTCCAGAGCCTTAGTCTAGATTAGTTCCTCCCCACTATGTATGTCCAAATAAATTCTTTCTCTGTAATACCATTCAATAATCTCTATAGTAATTACAAGTTTAATGTCAATTTGTCTTCCCTGCTAGACTGTAAGCAGAGGGCAAGAATCTCAAATGTCCTGCATGCTATGGTATCCTCCACACCAGCGAGCTGACTGGCATATTGTAGTGTTTGGTAAATACTCACCGAATAGATAAAAGCATGAATGAATCAAATTTCAACTACCTTCACCATATTATACTAAGTTAGGAAAGGAATGTATATTTATGAGAGGGATTTTTTTTCAACATCACAATTTGCAATTGAAAAGGAATTTTTAAATTCACATTTAATCACAATATACTATATGTAACACACCCTACTCTCTAAACATTTCTGTTACTCAATGTAGAAAGACTGTTTGTAGGTATATTCGCTTTCAGATTTAACTAAATACTATAGATGGGCTAATCAGTGCAACTGAAGTGATTTCTAAAGTCCTATTTCTAGACGGGCAAACCACACTCCAGCAAAAGGTACAATGATAAATTGTTACTATTACAGTCTCTCAATTGGTTCATTGATTAAAATGTGATCAAAGCTGAAGTTGAAGGTTGATCAGTTAGCTCTGAAAACACGACCTCAGTCTTCAAGCTCTAGACTCCTCAGTCGACATCATTCTGTTGCCCTTATACATTGCTGCCTGTGATGACGCCCGGGTAAGCTTCTCTACATCTGCAGACCCGGGGTTGGTAGCAGGTCCATTGTAAAGCACAGCATGCTGGAACTAAAATCTGATTTCAAGATTGCTAACTTACTTTATTATTTCTAAATATAAAATTAAAAATGCACACACCTCCCTGCACATTAAAATAACAACTCTAAAAGCAAACTGACTTCAGAATCGGTCTTCAAAGTGTGTTTTCCTCTGAACTAATTTCAAATGGCTTTTTTTTTTTTCCAGATTGAAGACAACATCAAAATGTTTCCACACCACTGCATCACTTGAAGAGGTATTAATAAGGTCAGAGCTAGCTGACATAAATTGGATTTGGTTTTCCACATCACCTAGCTGGTATGCATCTATTTACATCAGGTTTTTTAATGTCAGCTGAACTGTTACTTGCGAACAACTTTAGCATTGGTAGAACTTCCTAAGTTTTGAGCTTGGTAGACAGAAATAGAAGAGGAGTTGGATGAGTCATGAAGAAACTCAGTAGCTTAAATTTTGCCCCTGAAATGTCCAAGTTTTTCATTTCCAAGCTAATTTTTAAGATATAGGTCATAGTTCTGGATTGATGCCCACTGTCATGGCAATATGCTGTCTCTCAGCGTGGGCCCATTTCTGTTGTATTATCCTTCACTCAACACCAGCACTGGACTATGCCTTCTGTCAGAGCTGGGGCAAAACCATGGGCACTGATGTGGAGATTCCAGGACTTAGATCACAAGTAAGAGATGGGGAAGAAATGACAGCAAGAGACAGTCTTGGTATTGATAACGTTCCTTGGGATATTGACAGTGGAGGGAAGAGAGAGAATGCCCAGCACGGTGGAAACCCTCGATGTCTGCACAATGAATTCACCCTTGAAGAAAGAGTAGGCCACGCTTCGGGCCACGTGTAGTCTCCTAACCTTCCCTCATCTTTCCCATCTCTTTATGAGGCATGAATTGGGAACTTAAACTAGTCGGAAATTTGATCAAACTGCTCCCCTACTCTCATAGTAGCTATTGGCTAATTTTTCCCACTTATCTTTAAGCAAACCAGCATCAGTCATTCATGTGACTAGATTTTACTTGAAAATAAACAGTGCCATTTCCCCATGGGAAGACAGAAGGAAGAATTGCAGTTGTTGAACCACGCCTCATTACATTGCTATTTCTAAGCCAAACAGAGTCTCTCTTGGGCCCTGTTTAAGGGAAGGCACACATCAACTTTTCTCTTGGCACCCAAGGTCGCAAATATATCAGACACTTGGAGGCAGTCATAGGAAATCCCATGAAACCCGACAAGCCACAGTGAGGCCAGAGAGGTCTCTGGGATTTCACATCAGGGGTTGAGAGCTTCAGGGATTTCCTTCTTGCTCCTTGAATGACCTCGTGGGGTCTCACAGGCAGGAAAGACTTCACCGAACATTTCCACAGCAGTGGAATCAGCAGGGGTCAGGGTGTGGTTATCACCAGAACAGGATTTTAATTTCATTTCGGGTAGAGAAGCATTTCTACTTTATCTCTAGGCATGTATACAAAACAGATTTTTTTTTTTCCTCCCCATAGTCTGTTTCCTGACTCTGAGCTCAAGTCAAGGGCAAAAAGGAGACAAGCTGCCTTAAAAAACCTTTTCCTTTCTGAAGCAGAGTGTATGTGTGTGTTGGGGGGGGTGACTTGGAGGAGGCAGAGAAATGTGAGTTTGAATCAGCTCATAGATGACTCAGAAACTGAAGAGGTCTTTTCATATCTCCACATGACACCCTGCAAAGTTGCATTTATTTTTCTGCTTTTCTTATCATATGTGGCTCATTAAATGCCACGGTCTCTCTTTCCCGAGGATACTCTTTTAGCATAACCAATTTTAGTTAACCATTTACTAGCATTCATTATGTGCCAGGACTCAACGTGTATTATCTCACTTAATTCTCCCAATGGCTATATGAGGTAGCCACAATTATTGTTCCTGTTTTCACAGATAACAAAAGGCAGGCACAGAAAGGTTGAATAACTTGCTTAAGAGAACTCAGCAAGGAGGTGGCAGAGTCCAGATGCAAACCCAAGACTCTGAATTCAAGCCTGTGCGACTTAAACATTGCTCACTGGCTTTGCAGTAGCACCAGGAGGCCTGGGGTGCTCTGGAGCAGAACGTTGTGCTTAAGGATAATTTCTGGATAAAACAGGAATAGCAAAAAAAAAAAAAAAAAAAAATGGTTAAAAATTTTGTTGTTGAAAAGCATTTCTGTTATCTACTGTTTTCCCTTAATGAGTAGAATTTAAAGCAAACAAGAGATAACTGGGAATCCCCCATGACCTTGAGATCATTAATCTGAACCTCAAATTTCACTGCAAAGCATTTTAAAAATAGAATAAACAGAAGAGTGTTTTCAAACCCTACAGGCATACTGAAGATTATTTGTAAAAATATATACTTGATTGCACATGAGAGAGAGAGAGAGATAGAGAATAAGAGATTTATCCTTTCCTCAAACTGATATTCAGTCAAATTAAGGATTCTGGTAAGAGCTGGGGAGGAAACTTATATTTCTTGAGCATCGATTAGGTACCAGCCACTGTACCTTGGGCTTTATAGGACTTTCTCCTCAAACCTTCTCCATTACCTTATATATGGTAAATATCACCAGTCCACTTCCCAGCTGAGGTTCAGAGAAGTTAAGGAACATGCCCAAAGTCACAAACGTAGGCAGTGACAAAGCCAGCCTCGAACCCTTCAAACTGTGACTCCAACGCAATAGAATACTGAGGAGGACCACGGAGACCTGCCTCCCACAGCAAGCAGAGATTTTACCGTATTATGGTTCCCTTGGGTTCTGTTAACAGGGAGGCATACTTCTGTTTCTCCTTATGGAGATTAAATATCCTTCTATATTAATTTTAAAATAACCCATATCATAATAGTTTGTTTTAAAATAATAGTGTGTTAAAATAAAGACATAGCGTATTAGTTTGCTTTGCATTGCTATAAAGGAATACCAGAGGCTTGGTAACTTATTATACAAGGAAAAGAGGTATATTCAGCCCACAGTTCTGCAGGCCATACAAGAAACATGGCACCAGCATCTGCTTCTGGCGAGGGCTTCAAGGAGCTTCCAACTGTGGTGAAAGGAGAAGGGGGAGCAGGCGTGTCACACAGGGAGAGAAGGAGCAAGACAGAGCCCACTCTTTTAAACGACCAGCTCTCACATGAAAACTAACAGAGCAAGGACTCACTCATTATCACAAGGAGGGCACCAAGCCACTCATGAGGAATGCACCCCCCTGACCAAAACAACTCCCACCAGGCCTCCCCTCCAACACTGGGGCTGGAACTTCAAGATGAGCTTTGGAGGGCCAAGGATCCAAATATGTCACATGATAACAAGGGTTAATGAAGATGTGGAAAAATTGGAAGCCTCACACACTGTTGGCAGGAATGTAAAATGGTAGGCAATTACTTCTGAAGACTATATGGCAGCTCCTTTCAGGGTTAAAGAGAGTTACCACTTGACCCCGCAATTCTACTCCTAGGTATATACTCAAGAGAACTGAAAACCTACGTCCACACAAAACCTTGTCTATGAATGTCTACGGAAGTGTAATTCACAATAACCAAAAAGTGGAAACAACCCAAATGTTCATCATCTGGTGAATGGATAAACAAAATGTGGTATATCCACGCAATGGAATGTTATTTGGCAATAAAAGGAATAAAGTACTGGTATATGGTACAACACGGATGAACCTGAAAATATTACATTAAGTGAAAGAAGCTAGTCACAGAGGACCACATATTATATGATTCCATTTATAGGAAATGCCCAAAGTAGGCAGATCCATGGAGACAGAAAGTAGATCGGGGCTTGCCAGGGGCTGGGGGTGGGAGGCATGTTAGAAGAAAGATGACCACCAAAGAGCACAAGGTTTCTTTTGCGAGGTGATGAAAAAAGTTCTGAAATTGATTGTGGTGATGACTGCACAACTTCGTAAATATACTAGAAACCATTGAAGTGTACACTTTAAATGGGTGAAATGTATGGTATGTGAATTATATCTCAATAATGCTGTTATATATTTATATTAAAAACTGTACTATAAAAAACAAATTATGCATTTAGTACGCTCTCAATAAATATCCATTGAACAAATGCACCAATATACTTTGACTATTTTAAAAATAATACTAGTTCATTTAAATTCAAATACGTCTTTTTGGTATCTATAGTTTGAAAACTCATGCTTATTTTGCAGAATGTGACCTGAAGTGTGCCCTAGACTCAACTATTCCTGGAGGTGAATGCTGATCTCTGTTGACATCGCAAGAGTGCTGCAACAGCACACCACACTATGCAGGGATTCCCTCGCTGCCGAACAAGACCAGCTGTGGCAAAAGAACCATCTGTGACTTGCTGACAATGAGGATGTCACTGGGTGTTAACTGGTCTCTCATCACACTCTCTGAGCCAAACCCCAGACCTGCAGAGAACTTCAGTGTGACTCAGGGCCACCAGCCAATGAAGATGTCACTTGGGCCCTGGAATCTGGGAAAATGAACAACAATCT
>RJWJ010006906.1:0-60083 GCA_004363605.1 Indri indri | reverse complement strand
AGCACCACGTGTACTCACCATCAAATTGGTATTAACTGAACAACACATAAGTGTACATATAAGAATAACATCTATCGGATGTCGGGCAGGGGGGAGGGGAAAGGGGGAGGGGGAAGGAGATGAGGGGATGGATATATGCATACACAAAGAGTGCAATGTGCACCATCCGAGAGATGGACACACTTGAAACTGGGACTTGGGGGGAAGGGGGGGCAAGGGCAACATACGTAACCTAAACATCTGTACCCCTATAATAACAAACAATAAAAAATAAAATAAAATAAAATGAATGAAATTGTAAAAGAACCAGCAGGAAAAAAAAAAGTATATGGGGTCTACAAAATATTCACTTCAAGTATAATAATGTAAGTAGGTTAAAAGTAGAAAGATGGAAAACACATACTATTAAAACATCAATCAAAGGTAGGTGAAGTAGCTTTAATAATGCCAGGTGTAGTAGTCTTCAGTGCAAAGAAAGTTACCAGGGATTAAGAGTGGCACTGTATAATGATAAAACAGTCAATTCATCAAGGAGACATAAGAATTCTAAATGCATATACACTTAACAACAGAGTTTCAAAATACATAAAGCAAAAACTAATGTAACTGAAAGGAGAAATGGATAAATCAAAAATTATAGTTAGAAGCTTTGATGTTCTTCTCTGAGAAATTGAGAGAACTAGTAGATAGAAAACCAGTAAGGACATAGAAGGACTGAACAACACCATCAACTGACTGTATTTAATTAGCATTTATAAAACATTCTACCCAACAATAGCAGAGTTCACATTCTTTCCAAGTGCTCATTGAATACTTGCTAAGATTTACCTATCCTGGGTCATATAACAAACCTTAACAAATTTAAGGAGTTGAAATGATGCAAAGTATGTTGTCTAGCAATATAAAATTAACTAGATATCAACCAGAAATATAAAAAGAAAATTTATAAATACATGGAAATTAAACAACATACTTCTATATAATACAAAAGTTAAAGAAAAAGTCTCAAGGAATATTAGAAAATATTTTGAAATGAACAGAAATTAAAATGCAACCTAAAAATTTGTGAAATGCAGCTACAGCAGTGTTTAGAAGGAAATTTATTGCCTTATATACTTATATTATAAAAGAAGAAAGTTCTCAAATCAATAATCTAAGCCTACACATTTAAGAAACTCAAAAAATAAGAGCAAAATAAGCTTAGTATAAGCAGAAATAAAGATATAATAAAGATAAGAGCAGACAATTTAAAACAGCAAACCCAATCAAACCAGAATCTGATTCCTTAAAAGATCAATAATATTGATAAAATTATTGTTATCAGCAAGACTGACAGAAAAAAAAGAAAGAACATACAAATTACCTAGATCAGTGCTAAAAAGGATATAATACTATAGAACTTGCCATCATTAAAAGGATAATAAGGAAATAAACAACTCTAAATATACATATTCAACAACAATAATGAAATGAGCAAAATCCTTGCAAAATAAAAATCACCAAAATTCAATCAAGATTAAGTAGATGATATGAAAAGTTCTATAACTATTAAATAAATTTTAGTTAAAAATCTTTTCAAAAGGAAATCTCCAAGCCCAAATAATTTCACTAGTGAATTCTACTAAACATTTACAGAAGAAATAATAGCAATTGTTAAACAATCAGTTCTAGAAATTAGAAGAGGAAGGAATACTTTCCAACTTATTTTATGTGGTTGGCAGTACCATGATACTAAAACCAGACAAATAAAGTGCAAAAAAATAAAAATGAAAAAATAAAACTATAGATCCATATTCCTCATGAACATAGAAGCAAAAATCTTTAACAAAATACTAGCAAACTGAGTCCAGCAATTTATAGCAAAAATAATACACCTTGACCAAATGGGGTTTACCCTAGGGAATGCAGATTGGTTCAATACTATTTGAAAATCAATCAATGTAATTTACTATATAAACAGTCTAAATAAGAAAAACCATTATGATCACATCAATTGATGCAGAAAAAGCATTTGATAAAATTCAACATCCTTTCATAATAAAACCTCTCAATAAAGTAGGAATAGAAGTGGACACATTATAAAGGGCATTTACACAAGCCTTACAGCTTACATCACATTTAATGCTGAAAGACTGAATGCTTTCCTCCTTGTTTTTCTAGGGACAAGGCAAGAAGATTCACTCTCATCACTCCTACTCTATATTGCCATAGAAGTCCTAGCCAGTGCAACATAGCAACAAAAAGAGATAAGTTATACAGACTGAAAAGGAAGAAATAAAAGTCTCCCTATTCTCAGATGATGTAGAAACTCCCAAGGAATCCAAAGAAAAACTCTCAGAACTAACAGGTGAATTAGCAAAAATGGAGGACATAAGGTCAACACAAAAAATGTGTTCATATTTCATATATACTAGCAATGAAGATAAATTGTTAGAACCGGAAATTTTTAAAAATACCACTTACAATGGCTCCAAAATACACTGCAATACAAACCCGACAAAATAGCCTCAAAATCTGAAAACTACAAAACACTGATGAAAGAAATAAAAAGGACCATTGAAAATGGAGAGACATACTATGTTCATGGATTGTGAGACTCAACAAACATGTCAATTTTCCCCAAATTGATTTATATATTTAATGCAATTCCAGTCAAAATTGCACCAAGATATTTTTGTAGATGTACACAGGCTGGTTCTAAAAAAATTTTTAATAAACTTCCTACTATATATAAATATTAACTCAAAATGGATCAAAGACTAAGAGCTAAAACTACAATATTTTAGAAGAGAACATAGGGGCAAATTTTTGTGACGTTAGATTTGACAAAAGAGTCTTAGATATGACACCAAAAGCATGAGCAACAAAAGAAAAAAAGGATTAATTGAACTCAATAAAATTAAAAACTTTAAAGTGTACAACTCACTGGCATTTAGTATTTTCACAAAGTTTGCAACCATCACCACTATCTAGTTGTAGAACATTTTTTATCGTACCCAAAAGAAACACTGTACCCATCAAGCAGTCACTTCCCATTTCCCTCTCCCCCGACCCTCTGGCAGCCACTAATCTGATTTCTGTCTCTATGTATTTACTATTCTGGATATTTCATAAAAATGGAATCATACAATATATGGCTTTTGTGTCTGACTTCTGTCATTTAGCATAACGTTTTCAATATTTATCCATATTGTAGCATGTATCAGTACTTCATTTTCTTTTAAGCCTGAATAATATATCATCGTATGCATATACCATATTTTGTTTATCCATTTATCAGTTGATGGACATATGGGTTGTTTCCACCTTTTGACTATTATGAGTAGTGCTGCCTTGATATTTTGTGTACATTTTTTAGTTTGAACACTTGTTTTCAATTCTTTTAAAAACAAGTGTTCAAACACTAGAAGTGGAGTTGCTGGGTCATATGTTATTCTGTTTAACTTACTGAAAAACTGCCAAATTATTTTCAAAAGTAGCTGTACCATTTTACATTCCCACTTGTAATGAATAAGGATTACCATTTCTTCACATCCTCACCAATACCTGTTATTTTAGGACTTTTTGATTATAGCCATTCCAGTGAGTGTGAAGTAATATCTCATTGTGGTTTTGATTTGTCTTGCGCTAATAACTAATGATGCTGACCATCTTTTTATGTGTTTATTGGCCATTTATATATCTTCCTTAGAGAAATTTCTTATTCAGGTCCTGTGCCAATTTTTAATTAGGCTATTTGTCTTTTTGTTACTGGGTTGTGAGACTTTTTAATTTTTTCTGAATACTAGATGCTTATTAAAGATATAATTTGCAAATATTTTCACCCATTCTATATGTCTTTTCATTTTCCTGATTGTGTCCTTTGATGTACAAAAGTTTTTAATTTTGTTAAAGTCCTATTTATCTATTTTTCCTTCTATTGCTCATGTTTTTATTATCATATCTAAGAAAGCAAGGTCATGAAGATTTACACTTAGGTTGTCTTCTATGATTTCTATAGTTTTATCTTTTATATAGGTCTTTGGTTCATTTTTGAGTGATTTTTGTATGTGGTGTAAGGTTGGTTAATTGATTTTTGACAAAGGTGGAAAAGCGGGTCAATAAAAGATATAGTCTTTTCAACTAATAGCGTTGTAACAATTTGACATTCATATGCAAAAAAAATGAACCTGGACCTACACCTCACGCCTATACCTTGTAAGAGAAAGTCAATTAGCTTATTTAAAGAGAAACCTGAACAGAATGCTACCATTCAGAGTTGTTTTGGGGCCAAACGGCAAAGAGATGAAGCATCATTCTCTTCCTTTTTCACATAGTACCCAGCCAAGCTCTGTTCCCCCAAGGACTGGAAGCTTCAGTAGCACATGAATTTGCACCTTGGTATGAATAATGTGAGCTTGTGCTAGACAATAGCAGTGACAACTTGATGATTTTTAGAGATGGGCTAACTTCAGAGTGCATCCCACAAAGTGCTGGTTCAAAGCAGACATCTGAAAGAAAGCCCAGGAAAGTACAACTGTGGAGACCTCATTAAATAATAATGGCGACCCAGTGATATCCAGGAACTGGACACATTCCCTAACCCAATTCATTTTCTTACTATGCTTGAGAAGTATAAAAACCACTCAAAGCTTCTATAATTCTTTTCTCTGTTGCCTGACCACCAATAAGCAAATAAGAGAAATTGGAACCACAGTGGGGAATGTTAGGTGTTTTGGGTCAAGAGAGGTTTTAGTATGGTGCTGGCAATGACATATGAGTCATAAATGTTTAACTTTGCGCATGATGTGTCTTAGTCTTTCTAAACCTCTCTCTTTGACAGTAGGAGGCTAGAGTTCTTGCATTTCCTATTACTCATAAATCCCCTGAACTGAGGGCCCCTGGCTGCTCCTCAGAGCTGAAGAATAAATTTGAGTTGTAAACAACAGTTGCTAAGATGAGAAGGTGTTATGATTTATCTATTTGGTTCCAAAAAAGCACGCTAGTTCTAGAGACTATGAGGTGACTAAGGCGTGAACATAAGCTTTCTCCTGGCCCAGCTGGGAGTCTCTTTTCTGTTCACTCATCTTCAGGGGATCAGGGGGACATGAAGGGAAACTGGACTTTGGAGTCAGGCAGATACGCCCTGGTTCAAACCCCAATCTAGTCAGGTTATAGCTGGTGACTATGAGTAAGTTTCCTAAGCTAACTGAGCCTCAGTCTCAAGAGTAACAATGGGGATAATAGTACTCATTTTGCAGGATTATTGACAGGATTAAATACAATAATATAGGTGAAAGCATGTAGTGGGTGCTCAAAAAATGTTAATCTCCATTCTCTTTTCCCATTTAAATATGTGGCTGAAATTCTGCCCCTTGATATCTGTACTAGTAAGCAGTTAGGCTTGGTTCGGCGTAACACCCAAAATAACTGTGACTTAAAGGAGAAGTTTATCTCTTTGTCATCTAGTGTCTGGAGACAGACAGTCCAGGTTGCCCAGGGACCCCACTGCTCTACCATCCCCATGGTCCAGGGTGATTCTCTACCACATCCGTGCTCCGCAAAGCAAGGTGGAGGGAAGGGAATGAAGGCTCGAGCTCCATCCTTCAGGGAAATGACCACATCATCTACATCACTTCCCTTCACTTCCTACTGGCCAGATCTTCATCTCATGGCCAATCTAGTACGAAAGGCTGGGAAATGTGGTCTTTATTCTGAGCAGCCATGTGCCCAGATGATAATTGTGGGATGTATTACTATAGAGGAGAGGGAACTGGATATTAGGGGACAACATGTGGCCTCTGCCCAGTGTCTATGCATTTTTCCCTTACTCTTAGCTCACAATTGAAATTTTCAAACATAAGTGCAAGCTATGTGGGTAATAAAATCAAATTCATCTTATACTGTTAAAAGACGCATAGGCTAAACTGTATTAGAAACACATATAAATAAGAAATCAGAAAAAGTAGAGTTAAAGACAAAGAGGATCACAAACTGTTGGCTTCTACTGGTGACAATCGAACTGCATAGGGACTGCCCAACAGTGTGGAGTCTTTGTGCTCAACACTGTCCATGTTCCCTCCAGATCCACCCTTCCTACATCTCCTCACTGCTCTGGGACCCAGAGGGCTGATCCGCAGGGGCCACATTGACAGCTCCCTCACCCTCTGCTTCCACTTGGGTTTGGCCAGTGGGGAGCAGCAGCAGGAGGTTGAGGGGAGGTTGGGAGGTGGGGCTGGGGTGCCTCGCTCCCCAGCAGCCTTCATGCAGGGATGACACAGGCTAGCTGTCCCTTCCCTGAGGTTACAGTCCCCACAGAGAAGCTCTTCCATGTGGCCCCTCTGTTTCTAGGTTCCCATATCTGCTCTCACTCCTCTTCCCTTCCAGCCTAAGGAAGGTGATGGTCCCCTACTTTTTCTATCCCCAGTGTACTACACTACCACTTGTGGTTTCCCTGCACCAGAACTACACTTTTGCAAATAGTCTCTCTCTTCAAATTACCCACTTAGGGTGAGCCATCTGTTTCCTTCCAGGACCAGATCCTTGCTTAATACTCCAAACCCTATAGCATGAAAAGGCACAGAGCAAAACCCATGAGACTTGTAGGAAGAGATTTATAAAAGGCAAAATCTC
Organism: Indri indri; assembly: GCA_004363605.1. Taxonomy (NCBI): domain Eukaryota; kingdom Metazoa; phylum Chordata; class Mammalia; order Primates; family Indriidae; genus Indri; species Indri indri. The sequence continues at coordinate 53,471 of RJWJ010006906.1, read as the reverse complement.
TTGAGGCATTTTTTTTTTTTGACAAAGTCTTGCTCTGTCGCTCCAGGGAGAGTGCAGTGGCGTCCTCACAGCAACCTCAAACTCCTGGGCTCAAGCAATCCTCCTGCCTCAGCCCCCTGAGTAGCTAGGACTATAGGCATGTGCCACCACATGCTAATTTTTTCTATTTTTTGTGGAGACAGGGTCTCACTCTTGCTCAGGCTGGTCTTGAACTCCTGACCTCAAGGGATCCTCCTTCATTGGCCTCCCAGAGTGCTAGGATTACAGGCATGAGCCACCACACCCAGCCTCTTGAGGCATTTTAAATCAACCATTATCCATCTAAACAGTTTAAGTAGCAATGCAAAATTTTCATCCTAGATAAAAAGAATATGTACTAGTTTCAAATGTTCGTGGACAATTCAGAACATTGAACAATATCTCCAACAAATGTGGCAAAAAGATAATGTTCTTAACATATTAAGAACTTTGAAACAAAGTTATGGGAAGAAGATTTGCAAGGAAAAAAGTTAATAACACATTCAAAAATTTTTAGCCACTGGTAATCAAAATATGCAAATTACTTATCAGTGCTTGCAAGAGTGTGGTATGACACTGTTGTTCACAGCTAGTGGGAGTGTGAACTGATAAAAATATTCTGGAAACACATTTGTCCTCTGTGTATTAAGAGCCTTCTAAAGATTTATACTTTCAATCAGTAATTCCACTTGTAAGAATTTACCATAAAGAAATAATAAATAATGCAAATGTGTTTAAGGATGAGTAACACACATTATTTACAATAGCAAGGTGGAAATAGTTCAGATAATCAACAATAGTTGATGGTTATATTATGGTATATCAATGGAAAGTACACAGACATTAAAATACAGTTTTCAAAAACATTAAATGAAACGAGACAATATTCCCAAAATAGTACTAACTCATCACAGCAAGATATAAAACTCTAGAAACAGTTTGATTCTTAATTAAGTTAAAAACATGCATAGAAAACTATTAACAGTGTTCATATGAGTAGTGAAATTACAGATAATATTTTTTCCAAATGTTTTACACTGGGGTACATACTTTTATAACACTATGTATTTTTAAAAGAGCAGCAAAATTCTGAAAGGCTCAAACTGCTTAAGAAGTAGACCACTTTCACAAAACTATATAATGTTTCAGGAGCCCACGTGATCCTGATATGAGACACACCTTTCCCACCTTCTGCCCTTCTATACTCAGGGCCACCATTATGAAAGGGGAAAAAAATCATTTTTTTCTCTCTACTCTCACGTACCACTCAACACAACATTTCTGACACCAGATATGAGGTTTCTCCAAGCATACACACCCCAAGACATTCTTCAGTGGACCAGGCAGGTGTCCTATAATTCAATTTATTTCTGAGACTGTCTACCTGGAGATAGTGTCAGATCCCACAGGTTAAGGGCTCAGTCCAACAAGACTGTTCTTCGTCTCAGATGCAAATTACAAGCCCCAAGTTGTGACCTCTGATTCCGACTGACCTGCTATAAATAGGGTTCCCATGACTCCCTTTTCAGGTTAGATTAATTTGATAGAGTGGCTCACAGAACGTAGTAAAGCACTTTACTTGTATTTATCCATTTATCATAAAAGGTATTACAAAGGATCTAGATGAACAACCAGATGAAAAAGATGCATAGGGCGAGGTAAGTGGGAAGAGATTCAGAGCTTCCATGCCCTCTGTGGGTGTGTCACCGCCCATGTGTTCAGCTACCCAGAAGCTCTCCAAACCCTGCTTTTTGGGTTTTTAATGTAGGCTTCATTATGGGGGCATAACTGATTATATCATCGGCCATTGGTGATCAACTAAACCTTCGGCCTCTCTTCATTCCCCAGAAGTTGGGAGATGGGGCTGAAAGTCCCAACCCTCAGATCATGCCTTGGTATTGCCAGTAACCAGCCCCCATCCTGAAGCTATTTAGGGTCCCCAAGCCACCAGTCATCTCATTAGCATACAAAAGTCACTATCATTCTGGAGACTCCAAGGGTTTCAGGAGATGTGTGCCAGGAAATAAGGACAAAGACCAAATATATATTTCACAGTATCAAAACTGTCTTGGGAAGCAAGCAGCATCCTTCTTACCCTGGAAGAGATTTTGAGCTATCTCAATACAGTTTGGATTGAGGTATGTTAGTTGCCAGGGTGAATCATTAGAGAAAGCACCTGTGGGAAGGGAAGACTGTGAGAGGCAGACAGGAGACCCCCTAGGGACCACTGGCACCACTGGCAGTATGGTTCGGAGAAATAGGGAGCAGTTTAAGCATCGAGCTTGGCACTACACCTGGCAGGGATGAAGAGGGGCAGTGCAAGGCAGTGGAGACCACTAGCAACTCTGTGTTTTAGAGCAATTGAGGCCAGCAGTGACCAGCCACCTGAATAGGTTCATGGGAAAATATATAACACTGCTGGGTGGGTCTTGGGAATCTTGGGAGGTAGGCTCAGTGCTGCAAAGGGTAGGACCTTATCAAAATTGTTATTCTTTTCTTTTAATCTGTCATTTTCCAGATTTTTTTTCATACTAGAATATCCTTTTTTAGGCCATTAACGTAAGTTTCAATTATTGTAGTTTTAAAATACATTTTAATGCCTGGTAGTGAAAGTTCATCCTATATAACAAAGGTGCACCCAAGCTTTATTCAGAGGCAAATTTGTAATCCTAAATATTTTTATTGTTAAACCAAAAAAAGACTAAAAACCAATTTTAGAAAAGCTATTAATTCAAAAAGTTAAAAAATTAATAGAATGACTTACTATAAGACTTACTACAAAGTAATAGTAATGAAGACACTGTAATACTGGCATATAGATCAATGGAACAGAATAAAGAGTTCTGTAATAGACCCACATGTATATGGAAAGTTGCTTTACAACAAAGAGGATATGCTAATTCAATGGGGAAAATGATAGTCTTTACAACAAATGATGCTGGATCAACTGGATATTCATGTGGAAAAACAAATGAACCTTAACCCTTACTTCACACAATACATATAACATTACTCAAAATGGATCATGGACCTATGTGTAAAAGCTAAAACTATAAAACTTGTGGGAGAAATCATAGGAGATAATTTTCATGACTTTAGGGTACACAAATACATCTTAGTTTGGACACAAAAGTATAAATCATAAAAAGGAAAATTGAAAAATAAAACTTCATTAAAATAAAAAGCTCTGCTCTTTTAAAAATACCATTAAGAAAATGAAAAAACAAGTCACAGCCTTGTGGATAAATATTTGCAATAAATATGTCTGACAAATGACTTGTATCTAGAATATATAAAGAATTCTAAGAACCTGTTGATAAAAAGAAAAACAACCCAATAAAAACCTGCAAATGGGAATTCCAATGGGAATGTAAATTGGTTTAATCTTTCTGAAGGGCAATTTGGGGGCATATAGTATGCATACTCTTTTCTATGAAATCGCATGTCCAAAAATTCTTTCTAAGTCTCATGGGTCATGTGCATAATGATTTAGCTATAGAAAATTATAAGAAATTAGATATTGCCTAAATGTTAGAGAATTGGTTAAAAAAATTATGATATTTGCATAGAACAAATTTATATGCAGTCAATAAAAATATTGTTGTAGAAATACAAGCATTTATGTAAAGCAATGTTTGAAATTCAATAGTATTACCTTTGGGAATTGTGATTATGGGTTATTTTTATTTTTGCAACTTTGTATTTTCTTCACACTCCTAATTACTAGTCTGGTGTTTTAGTCCATTTTATGCTGCTATAACAGAATCCCTGAGATTGTGCTATTTATAAAGAACAGAAATTTATTTTCTCACAATTCTGGAGGCTGGGAAGTCCAAAATCAAGGCGACGGCATCTGGTGTCTTCTTGCTGTATCCTCACATTCTGGAAGGCAGCCCCTTCAAGCCCCTTTATAAGGACACTGAGTTCCATTTATGAGGGAGAAGCCCTCATAACCTAATTACCTCTTAAAAGCCCCACCCCTTAATGCTGTAACATTGACAACAACTGAATTTTGGTGGGGACATATTGAAACCATAGCATCTAGTAACCCTGTCAAAGAATGATTCACATATTTCATGGGTCCTACAATTACTGCTCTTTCCTGGAGAAGCTAATCCATAGATCTCTGTTTTGAATCCTCTCCCTAGCTTACTCATCCTTTCTGATTGCCCATTTAGGCTTTCATGGCCCCCTCTCCAGATTCTCCTACCCTGGAGGGAACAATCAGCCCTTTCTAGCTCTTCTCTGGGATTAGTGTGAACTGTATTCCAAGTGGTGCCTGACATACTAATTACCTGTTTTCTCTCCTTTTTCCCACTGTGCTCACCTAATCCTTTCCTATTTTCCCTCCCTTCTTCATCATCTTTTGCAGATAGATATTTGATTTGGTTCCAAGAATCTTAACTTACATATCACCTAACTTGTTCCCTGAGCCTTCCCTTTTTCAACACTCTTATGTTGCTTATTCCTTAAAGTTCAGGCTTTCTGGTCTGTGTTCAAACGTTTTGTTGAGTATGTTAGAGGGGCTGTTGCTACTTTTTGCCCAGCACCTTTTTCCCACTTCTCTCTTTCAGTAAAAAATAATTTCTTAGCCATGGCATGTGATAGGTTCTGGATCATAGCAGTTTGGTCAGATATTGGGATATGATGCCAGCTAGCCAATCAAATCCCCTCCTTCTTAGGACAAAAGCTGTAAGAAGAGTCTATAGTCTGCCCATGACCATGTCCCTCATTATGCATGAAAACCAGTTTGAGAGAATTGAGCTTACACATGGATAAGAGAGCTACATGAGGAAAACAGTCCAGATGGTATTTGTTCCCTTGACCCAGCTGTCCCTGAGGCCAGTTCCATACTTATTTTTGCTATAGGTTGATTACATTAGTCAACAAATTTCTCCTTTAATGCTTTGAGTTGCTTTGAAATAAATTTCTGTCACTTCCAACCAAGTGTTCTAACCATTCAGACCTCTCGGGGTCACCATGATTTGATCACATGACAGCTCTTTACACACCTCCCTCAGAAAGTTGTCTAATCCATCTTCATACTCTCAACACCCACCTCTTTGCAGGTGACAGAAGTTCTGGACTGGGAACAGAGAGACTTGGGTTCTACTTCTGGTTCTGTTAGCAATGGCTGTGTGACCTCAAGGAGCACTTTTAATCTATCTGGGTCTCGATTTCCTCATCTACAAAAGGAGTGCGTTGGATTAGATGGGGTCTAAAATTCCTCCCAACTCTCACATATTATGGTTTTGTGATTCTAATTCTACATATCCAGGCTGACTTACCCAGAGCTCTAGTCTTATGTCTCTTTGCTTAGCACTTCCAGTTGTATGTCTCACCGTTATCTCAAACTCAACAACTCTGAAACCGGTCATCATTTCCCCACACAGCCTGGTCTTTTGTGTCTCTGCCAATGGGACTCCTATTGTTGCAGATGCTAAGACTCTAATATTTGAAATCATTTTTAACTGCTTACATGTTTTTCTCATATATGCTTAAGTGGTCACATCAAAAATTCTTGCTACCATCCTGGTTTGGACTTTAATTATGTTTGTTAAGATATATCTAGATCTGTCTATGTCTATGTTTCATATATATCTATATTAATATCCGTGTCTATACTTGCATCCACATCTATATGTACACCTCTATCTATAGCTGTATCTGTAGCTCTATCAATATCCATACATGTATCATCTATATCTCTAATCTCTACTCCAAGTTCCAGGCCCATAACTTCAAATGTATATTGAAAATTTCTACCTGGATGCCTCTCAGGCATCCCAAACTCGTTATTCTCTCCTCAAGTGCTTATTTCTCCTTCTGTGTTACACGTCTTGAGTAGAATTATCATTATGTAATTTATTTCCCAAGCTATAAGCTTTGGATACAATCTTAACTCCTCCTCTGCTCTAATCACACCCCTCTAACCCTATCAACTCTATCTTGGAAATGGCTCTTAAAATTTCCCCTACTCCTTTGGCCCCACCTCCTCAAACGGCCCTAGTTCTGGCTTTTGCCATCTCTCACTGAACTACTGTAATGACCTCTTAGAACTCTTGCCGCCACAATTCTCATCCCACCCTGCCCACTCTTTATATTGATACCAGAATGTTCTTTTCAGGTCAGCAAACCATCAAACTCTGCTTACTGGTTGGCAACTTTCAAGGTTCACCCTTTTCCCACAGGGTCAATTTCAAATGTCTTAACATGGCCTGAAACAATAAAAATGATAACAGGAAGGTATCTTAAGAGAGAAAAGAGGTATTCAGAAGTTATTTCAAATGGTTTCATACAAAGTTCCCAAGGAAATTCTCTGATGAACATAGATACAGTAAGACATAAGCCAAGATGAAGAGTGGTGGATCTAAAGAGAATCAGATTCCAGAATGAGCTCAGGCTTAGGAAACATGCAAAAAGTCAACTTAGGTGTTGATCTCTAGTGGGAGGACCAGGCTCCTCTCTCATTCTTCCTCCCATAATGAAGATGCTCAGGGTCACAGGTTGGTCCTCCATGCCAGAGGAGTGGTGTGCTTTCTCTTTGGGATTCAGTCTCTGGCTGGTTACTTACTTTTACTGGGCTAGCAAGTTGGGTTAATCTGGTAGCTGTTCCCACTGCTGGGGTGCACCCCCTGGATCCCCGCTGCTCTGGGTCTTAGGGCCAACACTGTCTTCCCTATGCTGGAGTGTTCAGTATTGCCCTTCCTCACTTACAAGAGCTCTGGAAGCTGAGACTGGCTTCACTCGGAGAGAAGAAGGTCACCCAGTGTGGCCAAGGGACACCTGGCTCAGTTCTGCACTGAGGCTTGGGGCAAAGTCCCTGTTGAGAACAAAGGGCTCCTTTGCCTTATTTTATCTACTGTGTTTGCATTCCCTTTGGGGATTTGGGGGAAGGCTTGTCATTGAAAGCAGGATTTGGAAGTCCACACCTGGGCCATATGCCTCTAGAAATATCCATGAGTATGCTATTCTGATACAACTTAAAGCCATCATTATTACTTTTTGTCATATAAAGCAAGAAGAATAAGGCAGTATGGGAACACATTTTCTGGCAGATGGTATCTGGGAACAGATGACAGAGAGAAGACAGGTCAGTCAACTCCTACTGAAAGCAAAAATTTGGCTTTCTGTGTCTAAGACAGATCTTCGTTCTTGGAAGTATAGAACAAATGTGGTTAGGAAGGAATGTGAATGTAAAAATAGGATTGGGTGGTAAGAGAGCAATTTATTGCTTTTAAAAAAAATTTAATGGTTAAAATTTTTTTAACTTTAAAAAACAGTATGAAACTGAAATGTAGAAAGAAGAATAGCCACTCATAGTCCCACCAGCCAGATGTAAACCTTTATTACCAGTTACATGTAGTTCCTTCCATCCCTCCCTTTTATTTTACTGTGCATACATTTTTCTTCTATTTGCTTTACTAATCGCAAAACAAAAAAATTTGTATTCTGCTTTTTATATGAGCATTATGTAATCATGTTTATAGTTTATTGCACAGTTCTTGTAAACTTTTGTTAATTCAGCAAATATTTATCAAGTGCCTACAATGCCCCAGGCACCGGCTCTGACAATGAAGTGAGAAACATAGACAAGCTAACCTGCAGGTACCCAGCAGTGAGATAAGAGCCAAGGGAGGGAAATTTGGGATCTTGGCCCAGATGTGTGTGGGGTGGGACTCGTCCTGCAGCATGGGTAAGAATTGGCCAGGAAAAGAATCTGAGAGGACAAAGAGTGTCCCGAGGTCTGGAAGGGAGCGAGAGCATGAGAAACTAAGTTTATCTGCCGAGGATCTGGAGAGCTGAGGTGAGCACAGGAAAGGGCAGGTGGTATTAGAGGGAGAAGAAGAGATGACGTCGGGTGGGAGGCAGGGTTGTGACGGACCTGTCCCCCCAGAAGCCTTGTGAAGGAGTCTGAATGGTATCTTGAAGGTAACAGGAGGAGAAGGATTTTAAGAAAGGGAGTGACATGGTCAGGCCTGCATTTTAGGAAGATTGCTCAGGCTGTACTGTGAAGGGGACATTGGAAGGAGAAAAGAATAGCACCAGGGAGACCAATTAGGGAACTCTGCGGTGATCCAGGCAAGAGCTGATAGGTCTCTGAGCAATCCTTCTGTACTTTCCGCCCTACCACCTACAGGGGTGGAGGAAACAGCCTTCCATCGACTTCTCCACCAACCTTCCCATTCCTGGCTGGGCACATTGGCTTCAGGGGGCCTGGTGAGTGACTTTCTTCTGATCCTCCAACTCCACACTCAGGACCTTGGCTTCCCTAGCTTTCCCCACAATTGGGTAATGTCTTATTCCTATCATATACCCCGTATTTCTTAATACTCACAGTGTCTCTGCTTTAAACTTGACCGACGCAGCCTCCTTGGCTCCTAATCACAATGGCCAATTACTCTGTTGGACTTATCTTGCATGGAATGATCTTGTTTTCTTGTATATTGTTTGTTTCTGCTACATTGTCAAGTTCCCCAAGAGCAGAGACTAGATCTGTTTTGTTCCCGAGAACAGTGGCAAATGCTCAGTCTGTTGAGTGAGGAATGAAGGAATGAATGTGCAAGTCCAAAGGTCAGGAGAGGGATCTTGGCTGTAGATAAAGGTTCTCGAGTCACTGAGGCCATGGGTGGACAGGGATGAGATCACCAGGGAAAGAGTGTAGAGGAAGGAGACAAAAGGAGGACTGTCAAAACTAGAATTGTGAGGAGGGCCCACAATGGAGAATGAGAAGGTGGGGTCAGAGGGTAGGAGCCAGCTCTGGGTGTGCTGTGCTGAGAAGGCAAGGAAAAGCAGCACTTCTGGTTGGAGAGACACAGCCATACACTGCTGAAATTGGCATTAGCAATAAGGAGAGGCCTTTGGGGTCCCTGGAGAGAGCAATTTCAGGAAAGTGGTGGGGACAGAAGCCACGCTACCACGAATTGAGGAGAAAGTAAGAGTGAGGAAGACAGCCAGTGTGTGTGCTTCCAAGAAATCGGCTGTGGATGGGAGGAGGGAGCTAGGCCAGGAGCTGGAGCTGTAGGGTTCTGACATGGCAGACACTTGAGCAGTGAAAACGTGGGTGGGAGGGGCAGATGGAGAGTGAGAGATTGAATAATGGGGGCAGGGCTGCTAATTGCAAAAGAGAAGTCCCAGAGAAAGCAGGAGGGGATGCCTGTGTGACCCTCCTTGAGAATGGAGCCCAGAGGGAGGGCAGAGGCTTACAGCAGACAGCTCCCCCATGTCAACCAGAGGGAGGGGCTGAGGTCACATGAGCCAGGAGTAGGGAGCCTTGTACACCTGGGGCCAGGAGATCCAGGGACTTCCACTCTACCACTTCCCTCACCAGGAGGTGGGAGGCAAGGCCATCTGCTCGGAGGCCTGGGAGCTGAGGCATAAATGTTTCTGGCTGGGCCAAAGTCTCATTAGTACACTGAATTTCTCCTAGGGAGTTGTCAGGGCTGCTGCCTGGGGCCAGGACTCGGCTGGTAGCCTCAGCTAGACCCTGAAAGCGTTAATTCCCATCTGGAGTTTTTGGCCAGGAGGAGTTTCCCTCTCTTTAGGAAAAGACCATTTCTTAAGCTCTTCTGAACCTCCTTTCCACTCTTCCTCTGGGAGCAGCGGAGGGGCCTGGTGCCTGCCCTTCCCTGCATGGCTCAATCCCTAAAGAGGGCAGTATTTTCACAGGTGGGCCCTGCTTTAAGAAGCCCCATTATAAGAAGACTCTGGCTTTTTAAACTGGGGCCAATAAAAGAATTTGCCAAGAGGGTCTTTGAAGTAATGACCTCCCTAGTTAGTGCCTCGAAACATATTTTTACATCTTGGAGGAGAGATTATGAGCTGGGGAGCCTGAGAACTGTGGGAGGCAAAAGACCCCGAGGGTGGCAGAATCTTGGATTGTGTCCAGAGGCCCCACCAGGGGAGTAGAGGCAGCAGCTCAGGGAGGAGCCTGGGTCTGGGGAAATCAGATTCACAGAATTCTGTGTCTAAGCCCAGTTCTTGGGCAAAGTGGGGCTCGTCTGGATTAGGACTGTTTATTCTGCACAAATCCAGGCCCTGCCAGCCTCAGTGTGAGGTCCAGGCCAGCTAAAGCCATGTGGAGTGGTCCATTCCCCTGTGCCCAGCGGGGATGAGCCTGGGGTGGGCAGAAAACAGTGAGGGAGGAAGTGGGGGCTTGGAGGGTGGTCAGCCATGAGGTGCTAAGTGAGGATCTTCTGCACGATCAAAAATTATCTTGTCTTTCCCATCCACTGTTCACTCATGTAGCCATTCTCCAAATCCTTATTGAACACCTACTATATGCCAGACTCACTGCTGGAGATTAAATAGTGAGTGCAATAGGCCTGGTCCTGGCTCTCATGGAGCTTACGCTCCGATAGGGGAGACAGACATTAAGCAGGAGAGTGTGCCAGTGCGCGATTATGCACCACCATGGAGCTGTGGAAAGCGCAGCGAGCCATGAGAGCACACGACAGAGACCTGGATCTGTGGGGTGGTGCAGTGGTGGTTCGGGTCCTGGGGACACCGCCTGTGAGCTGGGACCTGAAGGGTGGGCAGACATTGGCCAGGGGGTGTAGGGAGTTAGGCTGAAGGAACAGCAGGCAGACGGGCTCTCGGGAGCAGCAAGCGGGGCCTGTGGGAAGTAGAAGACCAGGAGAGAGAGAATCAGAGAGCAAAGGCTGGCATTGGGGCTGGGGCATGAGGGAGAATGGCCAGGGCCAGGTCATGCAGGGCCTTGTTGGTATAGTAAAGTGTTCAGATTTTATTTGGGCTGCGAATAGGAAGCCCTTGGCTGCCATTCAGTGGCCGGTAGAGGTTTGGGTGTGAGGTCCCCTCCTGGCAGCGAAAAAGTGGTACACTAGTAGGAAAAAGGAAACAGAATGCAATGCTCCTCACTTCCAGTCCCCCCCTTTTCACTTGATTTCTCTTCACCCAGGAACCCTTCCCAGGGAACAGCTAGAAACAGAGAGAACTCCCTGGCTTCTGCTCTCAGCTCTCAGCCTTCCCCAACGGACTCCACCGCTCAGTCTCAGCACTGCCAGCAGGGGGACATTTTGCGCAGAGCCAGGGGCTGCCCTACCTGGAGGCCTCTCCGAGACCCCCTACTCCAACTCTCTCATCTTTACAGATGTGCAGACTGAGATGGAAGGGAGAAGTGAGCTCCCTGGCTCCCACGGAGCATTCCAGATGCCAGAAATGCTTTACCCTCAAATGCCTCCCACCTGCCATCTTCAGTGAGTCCTTGCTGTGAACTAGACACCATGTAAGGACTCATATGTAAGGAGCTTGGAAGTCGCCACTCTGTCCTAACAAAAAATAAAAGCCTGGACAGACTGAAAAATCAACTACTCTTCTTGAGTCTATAAGAGAGATGAGGACACAGAGCAAACCACTGCCCCCAAGATCAGAAACACAGACAGGCAAATACAAGAAGTCACAGCTTACGGACAAGGACTGAACTCTGATCTTTTTCTTTGCCCCCCACAAAATTCCTTTCTAAGAGGGCCTGGCGAGTCATGCCTACAAATGATAAAACTCAGTAAACAGGTTTTTATGATGTTGCTTACTTCCCAACCTGATTCTGGTATAGCATTGCATGAAAGACAGAAGGTCCTTAAACATTCCTTTCAGCTGATTCCTGGTCTTTTGGACAAAATATGACTCTTTCAGCCAATTGTCAACTAAAGAATCCCTAAATCCACCTATGACTTGTAAGCCCCTGCTTTGAGATGTCCTGCTCTTTTTGGGGCCAAACTAATGTATGCCCTCCACGTGTTCGTTTATGATTCTACCTGTAATTCCTTTCTCCCTGAAAATGTATAAAAATCAAACTGTAAACCAATCACAGCAAGTCCACTTGCTCAAGGCTTCTTGGGCATAGCTCTGGGCCGTAGTCCTCAAATTTGGCTTGGAATAAACCTCCTTAAATTATTTTATAGAGTTCGTCTTCTTTTCTGTTGATACGGAGCAGACTCAAGTAGAAACTGCAAAGGGAACTTCTGCCAGGGTTCCAAAACCTGAATGATAATTGATGAATTGCTGGAGGCCCAGAGTTAAAAAACTCCAGGGGGACCCAGTCATGGCAGGGGGGCTCCCACACTTCTGGGAGTTTTACCTCCAGGAGCTCAACCAGGTTCTCATAGTAAATATCACATACACACTTGCGAAAATCCTCTTGTGCTTCTGGCAAGGGGAGGGGGAAAGGAACTATTTGGAAATACCCCAGAGCATTCTGTTCTTAGCAAAGCCTGCCCTCAGGAGAAACTATTTAACCAGCTTAACCTGCCAGGGTTTTATCAGAGCCTAACTGACCTGGGGAAACTCCAGCCACTCTAGCCATCCTGTCCTGCCTAAGGGAATGTGGAGGGGACTAAGAAGAAGAGCTCAGTAGAAGACTGAGACCTAATCATGGGGCCATTGAATACTTCCCCTCCCTCCACACCTTACCACCGCATTACTAAAGGCCTATTTGTAGCAGTTCCTTCTACCTGATACATCATGTCCAGCTATCAAGAAAAAATTACAAGGCGTGCAAAAACCACATGTTTTGAAGAGACAGAGCAAGCCTCAGAATCAGACATGGCAGACAGAGATGTTGGAATTATCGAACCGGGAATTTAAAATAAGAATGATTAATATACTAAGGGCTCTAACAGATAAAGTAGGCAGTATACAAGAACAGATGGGTGATGTAAGCAGATAGATGGAAAGAAAGAACCAAAAAGAAATGCTAGAGATCAAATACACTGTGACAGCAATGAAGAATGCCTTTGGTGGGCTTAGTAGAATGGACATGCCTGAGGAAAGAATCTCTGAGCTAGAAAATGTATAAATAGCAACCTCTAAAACTGAAAAGCAAAGAGAACAAAGACTGAAAAAACCAGAACAGAGTATCTAAGGACTGTGGGACAACTACAAAAGGTGTAACATATGTGTGGTGGTAATGCCAGAAGGAGAAGAAAGAGAGAAAGGAAAAGAAGAAATATTTAAAGCAATAATCACTGAGAATTTTCCCCAGTTAATGTCAGACAATAAACCACAGATCCAGGAAGCTCAGAGAACACCAAGCAGGATAAATGCCCCCCAAACTACACCTAGGCCTATTATTTTCAACCTATGTGAAATCAAAGATTAAAAAAAAAATCCTGAAAAATATGAGAGGAAATAAAGCATCTTACCTACGATGAAGCAAAAATAAAAATTACATCTGACTTCTCCTCAGAAATTGTGTAAGCAAGAAAAGAGTGGAGTGAAATATTTAGAGCTGAGAGGAAAAAAAAAACCCATTAACCTAGAAGTCTGCACCCTGAAAAATTATTCTTCAAAAGTGAAAGAGAAATACTTTCTCAGATAAACAAAAATTGGAATTTGTTGCCAACAGACCTGGCTTGTAAGATATGTTAAGAAAAGTTCTTTAGAGAGAAGAAAAATAATATAGGTCAGTCAGAAACTTGGCTTTTCATAAAGCAAGGAAGAGCATCAAAAAGGAATAAGTGAAAGTAAAGTAAAAACTTTTATTTTTCTTATTTTTATTCTTAACTGACCTAACAGATAATTTTTCAAAATAATAATAGCAACAATGTATTCAATTACATGTACATATATATGTTTATGTATGCTTATATATAAGTGAAATAAATGGCATAAATGGCAATGATATGGAAGGGAAGAATTAGGATTATTTTGTGATTATAAGGTACTCATACTACCTGTGAAGCAGTATATTGTCATTTGAAAGTAAGCTTGGATTAGTTGTCACTATGGTCTGAGAGTGTCCTCCAAAATTCATACATTGAAACTTAATCTCCAAAATGATAGTATTAAGAGGTGGATCCTTTTGTAAAGTGATTAAGTCATGAGGTCTCTACTTTCATGAATGGATTAGTGCCCTTATAAAAGAGACTGAAGGGGGCTTTGCCCTTTCCACCCTTCTGCCATATGAAGACACAGATAGAAGGTGCCTCTTTGAAGGAGAGAGCAAGCCCTCACAAGACACTGAACTTTCTGGTACCTTGATCTTGGACTTCCCAGCCTCCAGAACTGTAAGCAACAAATTTCTGTTGTTCATATATTATCCAGTATAAGACATTTTTCATAGCAATGCAACCACTAAAAAAAAGTAAAAAAAGAAGTATAACTGATAATTCTAAGAAGGGAGAGAAAACGGAATCATATAAAATGCTCAATTAAAGCTAGAAAAGGCAGAAAAGGAGTAGAAGACAAAATAGGAACAAAGAACAAGGGCAAAAAATAGAAAACAGTCACAAATATGGCAGATATTAATTCAATTATATCAATAATTACTTTGAGCATCAGTGGTCTAAGTGTTCCAATTGTAAGACAGAAATTGTCAGGGTGGATCAAAAAACAAGACCCAATTATTTGTTTTCTACAAGAAATCTACTTTAGATATAAAGACACACATAGATTAAAAGCAAATAGATGGAGAAAAATATACCATACTAACACCAATCAAAAGAAAATAGGAGTACCTATATTAATTTCAGACAGAGAAGACTTCAAAGAAACGAGAGTTATCAGAGATTAAAAGAAAAGGGCATAAAAATGATGAAAGGGTCAACTCTCTAAGAACATCTAATAACAGAGCACCAAACTATACAAGCAAAAGCTGATAGAACTGCAAGGAGAAATAGATAAATCCACTATTATAGCTAGAGACTTCAATACCACTCTATCAGAAATGAACAGGTCCAGCAGGTAGAAAATCAGGAAGGACAGAGTTAAACTCAACAACATCATCAATCACCTGGATATAATTGACAACTATTGACTACTTCATCCAACAATCACAGTATACACATTCTTCTCAAGCTCGCATGAAATATTCACCAAAATAGACCACATTCTAGGCCATAAAGTACACTTAACAAATTGAAAAAAAAAAAGCAATCATATAATATCTGCTCTCAGACCACAGTGGAATGAAGCTACAAATAAATAACAGAAAGATTGGAAACTGGAAAAATCCCAAAATACATGAAGATTAAACAATACATTTCTAAACAACACATCAGTCAAAGAAGAAATATCAAGAAAAATAAAAAATTTTGAATTGAATGAAAATGAAAACATAACTTACAGAAATTGGTGGAATGCAGCAAAAGAAATGCTTACAGAGAAATTTATAACATTGAATGCATGTATTAGAAAACAAGAAAAATCTAAAATCAATCATTTAAGTTTCCACCTTAGGAAACTAGAAAAAGAAGAGCAAATTAAGCAGAAGAAAAGAAAAGAAAAATTAAGAGCAGAAATCAATGAAACTGAAAAGAGGAAATCAATAGAGAAAATCAAGGAAACCAAAAATTGGTTCCTTGAAAAGATCAGTAAAAAAGAAAAAAAAACAGAAAGAGGATACAAATTATTAATATTAGAAATGAAAAAGGGAACATCACTACAGATTCAATCCTGGGGACACTAAAAGGATAATAAAGGAATACTATTAACAATTCTATGCTCACAAATTTGATAACCTAGATGAAATGGACTGATCTCTTGAAAGACATAGTCTTCCAAAGCTCACACAAGAAGAAATAGACTATCTGAAACACCTCTATCTATCCAAGGCATGGAATTAGTAATTAATAACCTTCTGAAACAGAAAGGACCAGGCACAGATAAGTTTGCTGGTAAATTTTACCAAACAATTAAGGAAGAAATTATACCAATTCTCTACAATCTCTTTCAGAAGTTAGAAGCAGAGGAATACTTCCTAACTCCCATGCTGCCAGCATTACCCTAATACCAAAACCAGACAAAGATATTATAAGAAAAGAAAACTATAGTCCAATGTCTCTCATGAATATAGCTGAAAAAAATCCTCAACAAAATATTAGCAAAGAATCCAACAATGTATAAAAAGAATTACAAACCACAACCAAATGAGATTTATCCTAGGTATGCAAGTCTCATTTAACATTTGAAAAGCTGTTAATGTAATTCATTATATGAACAGGCTAAAAAAGAAAAAAAAATATGATTATATCAATGTATGCAGAAAAAGTATTTGATAAAGTTCAACATCTCTTCATAATAAAAACTCTCAGTAAACTGAAAATAGAAGGTAACTTCCTCAACTTGATAAAGGATATCTACCAAAAAGCCTATGGCTAACATCATGTGTAATGGTGAGAAACTGGAAGCTTTCCCACTAAAATCAGAAACAAGGCAAGGGTGTCCCCTTTCATCACTCCTTTCCAACATCATACTGGAAGTCCTAACTAATGCAATAAAACAAGAAAATGAAATAAAATGTATACAGATTAGGAAAGAAGAAATAACTGGCTTTGTTTACAGATGACATGATTGTCTATGTAGAAAAAAAACTTCTTGAAATTAGTAATCAATTATAGCAAGATTGCAGGATACAAGGTTAATATACAAAAATTAACCAGTTTTCTATATACCAGCAATGAATGAGTGGCAATTGAAATTAAAAATACAATACCATTTACATTACCACCAAGAAAAAGATATAAATCTAAAAAAAATGTACAAAATCTATATGAGGAAAACTACGAAACCCCGAAGAAATAAATCAAAGAACTAAATAAATGTGGAGACATTCCATGTTCATGGATACGAAGAACCAATATTGCCAAGATGTCAGTTCTTTCCAACTTGATATGCAGATTCAGTACAATCCCAATCAAAATTCCAATAAGCTATTTTGTGGGTATTGACAAACTGGTTCTAAAGTTTATAGGCAGAGGTAAAAGACCCAGAATAGCTAACATAATATTGGAGAGAAGACAAAATTGGAGGACTGATACTACCCAATTTCAAGATTTACTATAAAGCTATAGTAATCTAGACTGTGGAACAGAACAGAGAGCCCAGAAATAGACCCATGTGTATATAGTCAGCTGATCTTTGACAAAGGAGGAAAGGCAATGCAGTGAAGCAAAGACAGTCTTTTTAACAAATGGTGCTGGAATAACTGGACATTCATATGCAAAAAAAAAGAAAAAAAAGAAAAGAATTTAGACACAGACCTTATACCCTTCACAAAAATGAGCTCAAAGTGAATGTTAGACCTAAAGGTAAAACGTAAAACTATAAAACTCCTAAAAGACAACACAGGAGAAAACCTAGATGCCCTTGTTTATGATGTTGACTTTTTAGATATAACATCAAAAGTATGAATGATGAAATGAATAATTGATAAGCTGGGCTTCATTGAAATTGAAAACTTCTGCTCTGTAAAAGACAATGTCAAGAAAATGAAAAGACGAGGCACAGACTGGAGAAAATATTTGCAAAAGACACACTGGATAAAGGACTGCTATCCAAAATCTACAAAGAACTATTAAAAATCAACAATAGGAAAACAAACTACTCAATTAAGAAATGAGCTAAAGACTGTAACAGAGACCCCACCAAAGCAGATATACAGATGGCAAATAAGTGTATGAAAAGATGCTCCACATTATATGTCATCAGAGAAACGCAAATTAAAATGACAGTGAGATACGACCACACACCTATGAGAATGGCCAAAGTCCAAACACTGACAACATCAAATGCTGGAGAGTATGTGGAGCAACAGGAACTCTCATTCATTGCTAGCAGGAATGGAAAATAGTACAGCTACTTTGGAAGACAGTTTGTCAGTTTCTTACAAAACTAAACATATTCTTACCATATAATCCAGCAATCATGCTCTTTGATATTTACCCAAATGACTTAGAAACTTATGTCCACACAAAAATCTGCACACACATGTTTACAGCAGCTTTATTCATAATTGTCCAAACCTGAAAGCAACCACGATGTTCTAGGTAATGAAAAGATAAACTGTGGCACATCCAGACAACGGAATATTATGTAGCACTAAAAAGAAATGAGCTATCAAGCCATGAAAAGACATGGAGGAACCATGTGTATTGCTAAGTGAAAGGAGCCAGTCTGCTAAGGCTACACATACTGTATGATTCCAACTATACAGCAGTCTGGAAAAGGCACAACTATGGAGACAGTAGAAAAATCAGTGGTTTCTGGGGGTTATGGAGAAGGAAGGATGATTAGGCAGAGCACAGAGAATGTTTAGGGCAGTAAAACTGCTCTGTACAATACTATAATGGTGTATACATGTCATTATATTATACATTTGTCCACACCCATAGAATGTATAACACCAAGAGTGAACCCTAATGTAAGCTATGGATTTGGGGTGATTATGATGTGTCAATGTAGGTTCATCAGTTGTCACCAATATACCACTCTGGTGGGGGAATGTTGGTAATGGGAGAGGCTGTGCATATGTAGGGGCAAGGGATAAATGGGAAATTTCTGTACCTTCCCTTCAATTTTGCTTGAAGCTAAAATTACTCTAAAAGAATTATTTTTAAAAAAGGAATATAAGCAGTGAAACATGATTCCTGCCATCTGTGTATTACTTCAAAGTTCACAAAGTGATTTCGCAGACTTTGGCTACTCTGTGAAGTTCATACTATTTCATGTAGGAGATGAGGAGATGAAAGTTCAGAGAGGTTAAGTGACTTCCCTGAGGTCACACAGGCAGTAAGTGGAGAAGCTGGCCCCAGCCTTCAGATCCCATGTCTGTTCCTTTGAATGTCTTCGCAGTGACAGCAGGAGAAAGGTGAGATGACAGGACAAGAGAACCATCAAAGAGGGCTTCGTAGGAAATGGGGGGTCTGATCGGAGTGAGGGACAGAGACAGCAATGTGGGGATCTGTTTGGCAGGGGCAGGGTTTTGTTGCAAGGGACTAGTAAGAAGTCAGGTTGAGCATGCATTGGAACCAGCTAGTAGAAGGTTTTGAATGCTGGGCTGAGGAGGTTTGATTTGTTCGGAGATCCCCCGGAAGGCTTCTGAGCAGAGGCGTGACCCAGGTAAACACTGGGACTCTTGTTTGGTGCTGGAATTCAGGATGGATTGCAGGGAGCGGAGAGATAGGAGGCAGGGCCAGCAGTCCTGTGGCTGCTGTGGTCTAGGAGAAAAACAGTCAGGTGTGATTATGGAGGGGTCAGAGACGTTGGGGCATGAGCAAAGGCTGGGGCTTGCTGGAAGAGGCCCTGGCAGGACTTGTTAAGTGCATGTGGGGGGGCAGGGGTTCTAAAGCCATGGCCACGTGCTTGCATTGCCACATTGGGTGCCAGGTCGTGGGGGAGGATGATACGTGGCTTACTTTGGCCAGGCCAAGGCCGAGGTGTTGAGAGGACACTCAGCTGGGGAAGCCAAGTGGAGTATTGGAAAATTGAGCTGTAGAACACAGAAGGGAGGGGCTCTGAGGTTAACTAGCTTCTGGTATGAATTAATCACCAATTAACTGATCATTCCATAAGCAAAATGTTGCCAAACTCTACAATTCAAGTTATTGAATTCTAGCCTGTCATTCCTGAGGTCAACCCCACCCTTGACTATCAGTTTTGACCACGTTAGTTCATCCTTCATTCTCAACACATTCTACTCCCTATTCCTGCCCAACTCTGGAAAGAAACATACAGAGACACTCACCTCTCTATTTCCATCTGACTTATCTCCTAAGCTTTCCTAAGGTTCCCTTACAACCCCACAGAAAACTGCACAGCCCAGTCCTTTCCTGCTCTCACCAACACTTCTGCTCATGTGTTTGCCCATCCTGGTGCTCCTGCTGGAATGCCTGTCCTTCTCCTTGGTCTAGCGCCTTGGCTATCTCAACTTTACCAGGTGGGCAGGCAAAAATTCTTATAGGTTGAAAACCACAAGCCTGTGAGAACCCTGACCACTTTCTAAGGCCTATTCCTATTTCGTCTCCTCCAGGAGTTCTCCCGTGGTTGTACTTCAGCTGGCTCCCGCCACAAGGCTAGCAAGATGTTGACTCTGAATCACACGGATTGTTTGGATTGCACATGGCATTTGCCCAGCAAGCTGGGACTTGGTCCTCCTCTCCATGCTTTTGCTACTCCTTGTTTATTTCATGCAGGCAGGCTGTGCTGATCAGGATAGGCTGGGCTCTGCAGAAGCGACAACTCCACTCTGAAACGTCAGTGGCCTCGCACAATGCAAGTTTATTTCTTGCTCATGCTACATGTCCACGTGGGTCGGTGGGAGGATCTGCTCCTTCTACTTGCTTGAGGACCCAGGATAAGGGTGACCTGACATCTTGCAGCTTCACCATCTGGAGTAGGGCTGTCCAATAGCGCTTTCTGCAATGATGGAGATGTTCTGTATCTGCACCGCGTACTACGGTAGCGACTAGCCACGTGTGGCTATTGAGAGATTGAAATACAGCTAGTGTGGCTAAGGAATGGAATTTTCAATTTCATTTAATTTTAATTTATTTAAATTGCACATGCGGCTGGTTGTTACCACATCAGACAGTGCAGATCTGTAATATGAGGTCTCCCTGTTTACATCCCAGGTGTCAGGAGAAGAGAGAGTGCATGGAAAATTCTTGCTTGCTTCTCAGGGCTCAGCCAAGAGGTAATTATCGGTCAGAGCTGGTCACCAGGCCCCACCTAACTGCAAGGGGACTGCAAAGTGTAAGGGAGCACATGAATATTCAGAGAACGAGAAAAACTTTGCCATAGAACTCTTCCAAATGCAGCCAGACCTTCCTGAAGCCAAGATACCTGAGATTCTGGGGCAGTGTGGGAGCAGACTGAGGTGTCTGGCTGGAGAGGAGGTGGGAGGGAGCTTAGAGATGCAGAGCCAGGCCCAGAGGGGGCAAGGAGCATAGTCCCCACCACACAGCCAGGTGGGGCCTAGAGTCCTGAGGTCACTGCTCTGAGAAGCGGGATGGGAGGACAAGATGCTCTACCTGCTCCTGGGGGAACGAGACGCTGGTTGGAAACATCTAGCCTGTCATTCTGGATCCCTGGGAAGGGAAGAGCAAAGAGTTGCCAAAGGCCTGTTCTTGGAGCCCTTGGAAGGGAAGGGCCCCAAAGGGCTTTCAGTTTTCAAATGGCCTTGGCTCTTTCCCGTGTGGGGTGAGTCACCAGTGCTGAGGGATGAATGGCAGGGCAAGAACCCAGCATGAGGTCATCTGGGCCACACTTCTCGCCTGACCCCAGCCCTACAGCCAAGTTCATGGAGTTTCCCAAGGCCAGCAAGGAAGGGGTTCATGACCCGAGCTGCTGCAGAACTCCAGCCAGTGTCAAGGGAGTGGAGGTAGGCAGGGTGGGGTGCTGTTGGGGTCAGGGCCCAAGAGCTGTGGAATGGGACCAGGGAAACTCAGCAAGGGGGGAAACTGAGGCCCAGAGAGAGGCCACTGGGGTAGTTAGCAGCCAAACCACAAGCTCCCACACAATACTCTTTATACTCCCAGCACAAAGGGGTCCCTGAGGCAGCCTTGCCCTGGTTTCATCCTCGCAGTCTCTTAGTTGGTGTCTGGTCCAGCTGTTTTTATTTTTCCTAGAGGCCCACATAACTCAGGCTCTATCCACTTCTGATTTAAACCCTTGCTGATGTCGTAACCCATTTATTTTCTGCTCATTTCCCCAGGACAGAAGATGAAGCTCCAGATGGCAAGGAAAGACCAATGTGAACAAGGGAAATACTTTTTTCTGAGCATGGAGCCTGAGGAGGGAGCCTCTGCTTTTCCAACATCAGGTCAATGCAACTCTGTATTTTCAACAAAGCTGAAGTGGAAGAAATTCTTAACTTTACAAACTCTTCTTCATTTTAGAGAAGACTTTACTATAGGATTCCATTAAGGCATGAAGTTCCCCAGTATTTCACATGGAATCTGGTTCACAAAACTTCTAATTTAATCAGCAAAATGTTAACAACTACCATCTTGTAAGGCACCAAAAGTTGCAAAAAATTCAGCATCCAATCAGAGTTAGCCCCTCTATAGGTTCCTGCAGCTTCAGGGAACTCTAAATTGGTTTGGACTATGCTGGTCTCCAATCTGCTCAGGCCGGAAGAAGTTAGCCCTCATGTTATAAAGTGAAAACTGACACTGGAGTAAGGAATTGGAGCCAAGACCGGGGAAACTGTCAGCCCTCGCTACTGCCCAGGGGAAGAAGTGTTTGGAATCTGGTTAGTTGCAGAGTGTCTTCCATCCTCAATCTTCTCACCCTGTCCCCAGTGTGTCCTTGGGCTTGTCGCTGCCTGGCTAAGGCATTCGCTCCACTGTGAGAGAGGCCCGTGTGCATTCCAGAAGTAAGTGCTCTCTTCCTCTTTCCCTATTCAGAGATGGACCCCTTACTGCAGCCCAAACTGACTTGCCTTCTGCTGGTATCTATGGAAGAACCTTTTCCAAAGATTTCCAAGTATCTCTGATCCAGGTGCTCTTCTACAGTATGACCATGCCATACCCCATTGTGGGGTGGAGTCCAGCTCCTCTTCCCTTATTTCTCGGTGGGCATGCATTGCCTTGAAGCTACATACTACGAGGAAGCCAAGCCCCAGGGAGAAGGAGTCAGTCTTGGCTGGGATGCGTGAGTGAGGCCTTCAGACGTTTCCAGGCCCAGCTCCAGCCTTTGGGTCTGCCTGGCTGAGGCACCAGGCAGCATGGACAAGCCATCCCCGCCATGCCCTTTCCCACTCCTGACCCATGGAATCTAGGACCACAATAAATGGTTGTTTTAAGCTGCAAAGTTTTGGGGTCATTTGTGGCCATAGGAACCCTGCTCTGAGGTCTCGGGCACCTAACATTGTCTTCACAGCACTCACTGCAGTGGTAATTAATGAATTATTCAGGCAATTCCTTCTTTTACGATTGCCTTTCCCGTTCAACTCTAAGACCCAGGAGGACAGGGATGCTGTCAGGGCCATCATGTTGCTGCTAGGGAGTCGGCCAGGGAGCTGCTCAGTGAATATTTAACGAGTGACTGATCCTGAAACTGTCCTCACATTGACCCCTGTACTTACCCTTGGAATGACTCTGGCCCTGAATTCAGACTGACTCTAACCCTGGCCATGGACCAACCCCTAATTCTGGCACCAAAGACCTAACCCTGGCCACAGCCTGAGCACAGCCTCTCACTCTAGTGCCTGAGCAATAGGCCTGGCTGCAGAATGACCCCTAAACTTGACCTCAGAATGACTCCTGACTCTGACCTCGGGCTGAGTCCTGGCTTCACCATGGCCCAGATGATCTGGCCCCCACCTCCCCTCCTGACTTGGTTTGCTCTGCCCTGTCCCCCACCCGCCTTCTTACTCCATTGCCCTCCTTTCAGTTGCTTTGAAGGTGTAGAGTTCTCCTCAGTACCTTTGTAAACACTCCCACCAGCCCTTGCTCCCAGGAACGCTCTTCCCCTCCTAGCTCCTACTCTTTCTTTCAACCTTGCTTAAATATCGCTTCCTTAAGGATCAGCTAATTTAACTTAGACCCTTTAGAATCATTTGTAGCATTTTCACACTTTATAACTATAACTGTATATAGGCATGCCTCATTTTATTGTGCTTTGTTTTATTACACTCCACAAACATTGCATTTTTTTTTTTTAAATAAATTGAAGGTTTGTGGCAACCCCGCATCGAGCAAGTCGCTTGGCATCATTTTCCAACAGCGTGTGTTCACTTAGTGTTTCTGTGTCACATTTTGGTAATTCTCACAATATTTCAGACTTTTTCATTATTACTATATCTTTCATGGTGCTCTGTGATCAGGGTCTTTGGTGTTACTATTGTGGTTGTTTTGGGGGGCCATGAACTGAGTCCACATAAGACGATGAATTTAATCGATAAATGTGTGTGTTCTGACTGCTCCACCAACTGGCCATTCCTCTGTCTCTCTCCCTCTCCTTGGGCCTCCCTATTCCCTGGGACATAACAGTATTGAAATTAGGCCAGTTGATAACCTTTCAATGGCCTCTAAGTGTTCAAGTGAAAAGAAGAGCTTCACTTTACATCAAAAGCTGAAAATGATTAAGCTTAGTGAGGAAGGCATGTCAAAAGCAGAGACAGGCCAAAAGCTGGACCTCTTGTGCCAAATAGTTAGCTAAGCTGTGAATGCAAAGGAAAAGTTCTCAAAGGAAATTAAAAACGCCACCCCAGTGAATGCACAAATGATAAGAGAGTGAAACAGCCTTACTGTCGATACGGAGAAAGTTTGAGTGGTCTGGATAGATCAAGCCAGCCATAACATTCCTTTAAGCCAAAGCCTAATCCAGAGCAAGGCCCTAACTCTTTAATTCTGTAAAGGCTGAGCAGGGTGAGGAAGCTGTAGAAGAAAAGTTGGAAGCTAGCAGAGGTTGGTTCATGAGGCTTAAGGAGGGAAGCTGTCTCCATGACACAGAAGTACAAGGTGAAGCAGCAAGTGCTGATGTAGAAGCTGCAGCAAGTTATCCAGAAGCTCTAGCTAAGATCATTGAGGAAGGTGGCCACACTAAACAACAGATTTCCACAGTAGACAAAACAGCCTTCTATTGGAAGAAGATACCATCCAGGACTTTCATAGCTAGAGACGAGTCAATGCCTGGCTTTAAAGCTTCAAAGGACAGGTTGACTCTCTTGTTAGGGAGTAATGCAGCGGATGACTTTAAGTTGAAGCCAATACTCATTTATCACACAAAAAATCCTAGGGCCCTTAAGAATTATGCTAAATCTACTCTGCCTGTGCTCTGTAAATGAAACTAGAAAGCCTGGATGACAGCACATCTATTCACAGCATGGTTTACTGAATATTTTAAGCCCACCGTTGAAACCTATTGTTCAAAAAAAAGTTTCTTGCAAAATGTAACTGCTCATTGACAATGCACCTGGTCACGCAAAAGCTCTGATGGAGATGTACAAAGAGATTAATGTTATTTTCATACAACATCCACCCTGAAGCCCACGGATCAAGAAATAATTTTGACTTTCAAGCCCTATTATTTAATAAATACATTTCATAAGGCTATTCCTGCCATAGATAGTGATTCCTCTGATGAATCTGGGCAAAATAAATTGAAAATCTTCTGGAAAGGATTCACCATTCTAGATGCCATTAAGAGCATTCATGAATCATGGGAGGAGGTCAAAATACCAACATTAACAGGAGTTTGGAAGAAGTCGATTCCAGCCCTCATGGATGACTTTGAAGGGATCAAGACTCCAGTGGAGGAAGTAACTACAGATGTGGTAGAAATAGCAAGAAAACTAGAATTAAAAGTGGAGCTTGAAGATGTGACTGAACTGTGGCAATCTGATGATTAAACTTGAATGGATGAGGAGTTGATTCTTATGAATGAACAAAGAAAGTAGTTTCTTAAGATGGAATCTCCTCCTTGTGAAGATGGTGTGAATGTTAAAACGACAACAAAGGATTTAGAATATTACATAAGTTAGTTGGTAAAATTTTGAAAGAAGTTCTACTGTGAGTAAAATGCTACCAAACAGCATTGCATGCTATAGAGAAATCTTTCATGAAAGGAAGAGTCAATCAATGTGGCAAACTTCATTTTAAGAAATTGCCGCGGCCACCCCAAACTTCAACAACCACCACCCTGATCAGTCGGCAGCCACCAATATGGAGGCAAGACCCCTCCACCAGCAAAAAGTCATGACTCACTGAAAGCTCACATGATCATTAACATTTTTTAGCAACAAAGTATTTTTAAATTAAGGTATGTACCTTTTTAAAGATAATAATGCTATTGCACACTTCATGGACTATAGTATAGTGTAAACATAACTTTTCTATTCACTGGGAAATCAAAAAACTGTGACTTGCTTCATTGAGATGTTTGCTTTAATGTGGTGACCTGGAACCGAACCCTCAATACCGTGTGTTCGTGTGTGTGTGTGTGTGTGTGTTTGTTATTATCTGTTTGATGTCTTTCTCTTCCTGGAAACTGTAGGCTCCTTCCATGAGGACAGGGCCTGGCACCTACAGGGGGCCTAATAAATAGTTGTGGAATGACTGAATGAACAAATGACGGGGCACCACATCTTCCAGGAAGCCTTCTCTGTGGCCCTCCCCTCGAGGGAGGAGTTCCCCCTCTCCCTCCAAACAGCCCTTGGCCAGCCTCTCCCACTAGCCAGCGTGCGGCCGCCTTCCGCCCTGCGCCCAGCCTCTCCCCTCTGCAGCCCCAGCACGCACTGGCCTGGTGGCTCGATAAATGCTGGTTGAACTGTTGAACCGAACCGACTCTTTCTTCCCAGCCTCCTCTCTGGCCTCAGCTCTCACTAGTTCATGTGAGGGGCCGTCAGGACCAGCACTTCAAACAGAGAAGAAACAAACGAAGAAGCCGAGAAATCGGCAGTAGGAGGCAGGCGGAGACATCCATCTCCTCCTGCCCTCTGTCCTCATCGCCGTCCTCCTGAGGGTTTCAGGCAGTCAAAAGTTCAGGCTGCACGTTTTCTGGAAGAGGGAGGGGAATCCGTGTGTAGGGGATAAAAAAAAGTCCCCAAACTCAAATCACGCACACAGAACAACAAGCCATAAAACAGACACCATTGGGAGAAGATGGAGTCACATGGTGGGAATTTGTGGATTGCAGGGGAGGGGGAGGCGGCACTTGAGAAAACGCAGCCTCCTCAATGGGAACCAGATGGGCTGCGTGTTCTTAAATAGAATCCCAGACTTGCAG
The DNA here is from genome assembly GCA_004363605.1 of Indri indri. Classification (NCBI taxonomy): domain Eukaryota; kingdom Metazoa; phylum Chordata; class Mammalia; order Primates; family Indriidae; genus Indri; species Indri indri. The sequence continues at coordinate 26,987 of RJWJ010006906.1, read as the reverse complement.
CGCTGGGCGGGAGCTGGCCTGGGGTACTCTCCCCTTGGCCCCTTAGTGTGCTATGTGGAGGGGAAATGGAGGCAGAGGGAGGAGGTGACAGGCCCTGAGGCTGTGGCAGCAGCTTCCAGACCCCAGGCTCCTGGCCCTGGGTCAAGGCTCTGCTCGCCCTGCCACGCTGTCTCCCAGCCTCTGCCAGTATCTCCAAATTAGAAGCATATCGAGAAGCAGTACTGTCATTCCCCCCTTTCTGTTCTTTCTTCCAATTCTTTCTCTTTGGAGTATAATTTTAAGGTGCCAGGAAGTCCCTGTTGTTCCAAAATCTCCACCCCCCACTCCTACCCCACCAACAGAACCCACGACAATAATGACAAGCCTATGACAGGCATTATGCTAGGGGCTTGACAGCTATTTGCTTCTGTAATCATCCCAACAACACATGACGGGGAGGTTGGTCTGTCAGTTCAGCCCCATGTAGGGTAGAAGCAGGATCAGAGGTGAGGTGGGAGGTGCAGGGGTCACATATCACATACTATCATTTTGTTTCTTATTGGTGACTTAGGATTTAGCATGTTACCCAGAGACCCTTACAGCAGCAAACACAGGAAATGAAGCTGACTCTTAGAGGATCAGGCATAGCTCTTGAGGTTTTGAAATCCAAGTGGGCATCACCCATTATGCCACCTGCAGAAACCATTGTGTGAAAACATGAAGGTGAATTGCCTTTCTGTTTTTCACTGACTCTTCCTCCCCGGAAAAGGTATCGCTGGTCTACTTCCTAGCTCCCCTAAGAAACAGATTCCCATGGTAACCCCTGTGGGGCGCCACAGGTGGCTCTGTATAGCGTGCACTGAACAGCGCTGGGAGACCACTCCCATGGACCATGATGTGAATGAAGCCCTTACTGGGCTTTCCTACTACCCACGCAGATGGAAGGCAGGACTTCAGGCCTCCCCAAGGCACAGTGAGGAACCCCTGCTTGTCTGGGCCTCAGAGGTGTCTGTGTCTCCTACTAGAAGGGGTAAAAAGTCGGGTACCCACTTACTTTGATATCTGTCCTCCTCTAGCCTGCCGTGGAGCTGGGAGTCCTTCCTGTCTAATCCCTCCTGGGACTACCATCATCTATAACAACTGCTCACTCATCCGACCGATGGTGGCCAGTGCCCTACCTGTGTGCCTGACTTGTAAGTGAACAGGTGGCGGCATGAGGCTTCACGGGAGGGCAGTCCTGACATAGGGTGAGCCCGTGCAGCGAGGCTGGGGGTAAGGTCCCCAGCACACACTGGGGGCCAATGTGCTCCATCACAGGCGGGAGGAGAGCAGCAGGAGGCTGGGAGCCGTGAGGGTGCAGCAGGGAGCAGCTCAGGCGGCGGGGCAGGGTCTGGAAGGCCACGGCAAGGAGCCTGGATTTTAGTCCAAGAGTGAAGTGGAGCCTCTAAAAGGATTTAGGCAGGGAAGGGATGTGACTAGTTTACATTTTTGAGCTATCACTGTGGCTGGAGTGGATTAGAGGGAACAGATTGTCAGAGTCAGAGAGCTGCAGGGTCCAGGTGAGTGCAGGTGGCCTGGACCAGGGCAGCATCACTAGATGCAGAGAGGTGACTGAAGGTGAGTGTGTGTCGGAGGAAGATTTGACTGGACTTCCTGAGAGACAGGATGAGGGCCAGAAGGGTCCTAATTTGGGGCCTGAATAAGCAGGGTGGCTGGAGGGGACATTCACTGGGATAGGACAGCGGCCTTCTTCCCTAAACCTCTCGTCCTGTCCCTGACAGCTTCAACCCGTGACTTCGGCAAGTAAGTGCTGTGGCCTCTCTGTTCCCTTCCTCGCGAAGCAGATGGTGAGAGAAGGAAGAAGGCCAAGCCTCCGCGGTTGTGATCGTACTTTCCGCTTTTAGCTCAGCAGTTGGGAGCGCGTGGCCTTGCCATCCCTTGCCTCCCACTCCTGGTTCTCTGAGCTCAGCTCTAAATCAAATTCAGCTCAGTAGTATTCACCAAGCGCCTGCTATGGCGCAGCCACATGACAGCCACTATGGGCTAAACAGGAAGGAGCACATGTGGTCCGGCCTTCATGGTGTGGGGAGAGCCGGGTGCACAGGCAGAGAAGGGCCAGAGCAGCCAGGTACGTCTTCCTGGAAGAGGCAGGGGTTTGGCTTGGCATGAAGGATGGGCATGAGCTGGGTGGAGGAGGCAGGGAGAGGACCCATGAAATTACTTTCACAGTAGAAAAAGAGAGTCCTAGAAAGCCGTGGACACTTATTTGAAGCCAAATAGTGGGAACTGGAGGCAGAGCCAGCAGTTCCAATGAACTCCCAGGGCTCCGTCTCCCCATTACACACACACACACACACACACACACACACACACACTCCTATGAGGCCCACCTCACCACACCTGACCCTGAACTTGACCTTGCTGCCTCCCTCTTCCATGATGAGATGGAAAGAAGGAAGGGGAAGTCCATGTCATCTGGTCTACTTCCCTCACTTACCATCCCAGACCACCACCAGAGAGCCAGCTAAGAGGTCTTTGAAGACTGCCATTTGCTTAGCTTGTGTTCTGAACCCCCTCAAATAGCAGGTCAACTTGTCAGTTCTTCTAGAAAGCTCCAGTGGTTTTCAAGGTATGGACCCAGACCAGCAGCCTCAGCATCGCCTGGGAAGTGCATAAGAATGCAAATTCTTGGGCCTCACCCCAGACCCGCTGAATCAGAAACTCAGAGTGGGTGGGGTGAGGGTGAGGCTTCACAAACGCTCTGGCGAATTCTGATGCAGCTGAAGTTTGAGAAGCACGGCTATCCTGGGACAAAACTTGCCCAGGCTAGTGAGACGTTTCTCTTCTGTTGCTCCGCCTGAGAGGAAGCTCCTGCATGGGCCCCTCCAGGGTCTGACCCTGCCTCCTCCCGCGAAGTCGTTTCCGCCCATATGGCCTCTTTAGCTCCTCGAGTGCATTGCCCACTTCCCCCCAGGCCTGTGCAGCGAGGGCCAGGTGGCAGCATCTGCCTCCTTCTCACCCTGCCCCCAGCCTGGCCTGCAAGTCCGTGAAGTGTCCTCGGGGAGACAGTGTCGTCAATGGGGAACATTCTCAAGTAGTGGAATTAATGGGCCAGCTTGTGAACAGGGAAGAGGGGGTACCTGATGGCCCCATCCCAGTTTAGTTCACCTGGCTTCCATTTTTGCTCCAGAACCCTGTCCCTAGCGGTGGAGATGGGCAACACCAAGTCATCAGCACACTCATGCTTGGCCCCTGGGCACTGGAGGTAAAGGCGGGTGTGCGTTTCAGACACAAAATCAGCTGTCTGTTGGCTGCTTCCTGGGATGGGACCACTTTATTGTCCCCAGGGAGCTCATAGGACAATGTTATAGCCAGCTAGGGGCCTCTGTTTTCTTTAAAGCTTTAAGCAAGATCCACCCAACTGAACAGATAGACACTTTCTCCACTGAGCTCTTGGCAGAACCCTGTGGGAGGCAGTGAGTGGGGTGGGGGACGCTTCCTCTCCATTAGGCGGCCCCCTTCTGTGAGCATTTGGCTAAATGTAAGATTTGTTTATATCAATCTTTTTCATTGCTTTTACCATTTTCTTGTTTTAGTCCCCAGTGACGGAGTATGGACTCTCCTTTCATGAAGCTATGCTTGCTTAAACTGTGTATGCTGGGGTGGGGGTGTGGATCGTTGGGGCATGACCTGACCCCCTAAGACAATGTGGTAGAGGAGGCTGGGTGTGTGAGCATGCCTGTGCCTAACTGCCCACTGTTGGCAAGGACAGAGAACCAGGGGTTCTAGCTCAATAGACTGTGTGGCTCTGGGGGAGTCAGTTAGCCTCTCTGGGCCTCAGTTTACTCTTCCAACAAACGGGAACAATACTAGCTCTGCCTCCCCTTCAGGACCATTGTGGGTATCAAAGGAGCTAGTGCCTAAAATAGCATGAAAAATATTGATGGTGACACAAAGCAAGGCAATTTGGTCACTAACAGAGCCATTGCCTTTTCCTTAAAGGTGGAGATGGTGGCTTTCCCTTGCTTTGTATTCCCCAAAGTACCTGGTACAACCCATGACAGGTGGTCAATCAATACTTGTTGAGTGGGTGAAATAGAAGACATGGTCTCCGTCTCCACGGAATTGAAGATCTAGCAGGGGGATGGTGGTGGAGATGAGAAACTCACAATGGAAGAAACTTAAGAAGAGTAGGGAGAGGACCTTGTTAGCTCAGACACCTCTAATTTAGAATTTGTGATGCTTTTACAAGGCCAGAGAGAAATTGGACCCTGCTGATGGGAACATGTGCTGAACAAACTCCTAGTGGGAACAAGATAATAATAACAGGCGCTACCGGCCTCGGGCAAGTGTTGTGTTCCAGATGGCAGAGGGCGTGCTGTGCCCTTTGGCAACACCGGTTGCATGGAAGCAGTTAGCATGCCAATCACAAGTGATCTCTGACCTCATCTCTGAAGCAGCCAGTACCTTTCCTTGACCATGCTTTGTTAATGGCTGTCCAGGGTGACTTCATGTATTTAAGGAACATAAAATTTTATTTTGCTGAGACTAAACCGTTACTGGCCTCCCTCTGCCTCCTCCCAAGCAGCTCGAATCCATTTAGTTTTCAAATAGAGTTGATAACAAAGAGTGTGCCACCAACTCTGTCTCATCTCCCCAAGAAGAGAGAACATGGGTTTCCTCCACAGCAATCAGAGGGACCCTTGAGCCTGGCAGAGAGCTGCTGGGCTGTTGGAGATCCTGGGCCAGCCACTGCCCCTTCCTGTGCCACAGTTACCCGACTAAATGAGGAGTTCAGACCAAATGAGTCTCAGGGTAGGTGCCTGCTGCATCGGACTCTCCTGGTTCTTGGCCAAGGAATGTCCCAGCCCCGGGGTTGTGTAAGAACAGGATGGCTCCTGTGCAGGCTGCTGCCTCCTCGTGCCCAGTGCTCTGGCCAGCGCAGACGTGGGCTCTGCAGGCTGGAGGCAGAGGTGGCCCAGGTTGTCTCGTCCATCCCTCCTTGCCTCAGATGGGTGGCCCAGGTTCCCAGTGGGTGCTGGCCTCAGGCAGGGGGAGTGTCCAGCTAAACCCTGACAACTCGGGTGAGACAGTGAGGAGGGAGGGGCTGGCCGGGCAGAGGGGAATGTCACCCAACTTCCATAGACCAGGCTCTCAGGCACCGGCTGAGGGGTCTGCAGAAGGCCAGGCCCCAGGCCACCTTGCCCCTCTGGGAGAGTGACCTCTGGGTCCTCCTTCCATGAACCTCCCCTCTCCCCATCCTGGGTTAGGGCAGAAACAGGGGTAGGAGGGAGTAGAAAAAGGGCAAAGGGATGAGACCTTGAGATGGTCCTGAGGGAAGGTTTGCTTTTGCTCTGGACACCCCTTCTTCTGGGCTCCCAGTCTGGGCAGGAGGCACGCAGGGTGGTGGGTTTTCATTCTCACTGGCCTCCCACAGGACACCTTCATGCAGTCGACAACCTGTGGGGCTCTCTGAGGAGCCTGGGCTTAGCCAACCTTCTGCTTTCTGAAGTCTCCCCCTCCCTCGCCCTCCCCTCCTCCTCTCTGTGCTCCTCCCTCTTCTCGTCCCCAAAGGCATGGCTGGCATTCTGGTCAAACTTGTGCAGGTGGCAGTGCTGCTGGCCCAGCCCAGGGGTGCAGCATGGCCTAGTGGCTGCAGAGGTGGACTGCAGCCTGGCACCTGCCTCCCTGGCAGATGTGCTTTGGATGTTCCCTGGGGTTTAGACCTCAGTGTCCAACACACCCTGGAAAAGGAGGGCCTTGGGCCTTCCTATAGTTCTGTCTCCAACAGGGGGCGATCCTTCAGTGCTGAGTAACTGGGGATTAGCAAGAGGGGTGCAGGAGGGGCGGCGTCTGGAGACACAGCTGCTGGCTGGTGCAGTGTCCTGAGCCCTGCTGAGCTGAGGGCCTCCTGTCCCAGGGTGGGATGGGGCATTGCTGGCCCACGCAGCGCCTTTGTGCTCATTAGACAAAGGTGCCCCGTTCTCTGGGTGGATGCAGCTCCACCCCAGGGCCTATCTCTTGGTAAGAGGAGCCTCTATGTGGCCCCTCAGCTGGGTGCTCAGCCAGATGGAGAACCATTAGTGAAGCACCGCAAAGCAAGGGTGGTAGAGAGAGGGACAGGTGAGGGCCTAGGAATGTGAGGGTGGGGCGACCCCTGGGAAGGTCTCATGCAGGGAGTGGGGTTTGCTCGGGCCTTGAAGGGCAAGCTGAACTGGCAGGGGCTGAGCGGTCCAGACACAGACAAGTGCCTGAGCACTGCGGTGGAGGCTGGAAGGTAAGAGCCGAGGTCCCTGCTGGAGAGGGGTGGGGGAGCCCATGGTGGAGAAATAGCAGGAGGACAGGGCATGGGGCTTCCCACCCAGCGAGAGGAGTTCCGTGTCATCCTGCAGGAGGCGGTGGGTGCAGGGCAGGAGGGGGTGGGCAATGGAGCTCCCGTGACTGATCCGCAGCCACACAAGTGAGATGCGCTGGAGCCAGCAGCGTTGCTAGGTGGGAAGCCCAGGAGGGCTGCTGTGGTCTAGAGGGCAGAAAGCCAGAGCTGGACATCCCTCGAAAGGTCACAATGGCCAACTTGGGGCAGCGAGGAGCGCTCTGGGGAGACCCCTCTGCCAAGAAACATCACAGATAATGGAGATTCAGGAAACCCCTCCCTGAGTTCCTATGAGGCCCTGGTGACTACGTAAGACATCCACATCTAGTTTCCTTATTTAATGCTCGTACGGCCCCGAGACATGGGTCATCCCATGAATGAGAAAACCAAGACCAGAAGAACAAGCAACTTGACTGGAGGTCACACGCAGGGAAGGATTTAAGACGGGCTTTGAACCCGGTCCTGTCCAAACCCTGAGCCACTGTTCTGGCCCTCAGCCCCGGGGGCCCCATGCAGGCTCAGAGCTGGCTCTGCGATCCGGGCACCGGGGGAGGGCATGGCACATGCTGAGCAGAGGGTCTTGTCCCAGGCCCTGGCTTAGCGGGACGGGGCGTGGAGGGTGAAAGGAGGGGCCTGGGCCTGGACTGTCCCTGGGAGAGCGCTGCAGAGCGTCAGGTCTGGGTGGAGGAAGGGGAGGCCGGGCGGTGGTCCACTCAACTACAACGTGCTGCCTGCACTCTGCTCCTCACGTTCCTCTCCAAGCCTCTCTGCTGCCTGGGTGCGGTTCTCTGGCAGAGGTTCCGGGCAAGTTTCCCCAGACATCTTTGCACTTCCGTTTCCTCCGCTGCAAAGTGAGGCTACTAACAACACAGGGTGGCCGTGGGGTGCAGGGACACAGTATACACTGGGTGGAGATCTCAGTGGACCACTTAGTTCCAGGGAGCAGCATTATCTGCAAAGCCCTTACCAGTTCCCCTTTCCCCTGCAACACACCCCACTCAGCCTTTAAAGCGCAGTGAAATGCCTTCTCGTCCCTCCTGGCAGAGTCCGTCTTCCCTGGTTCATCTCCTGCGGGCAGCTTGTGAGCAGCTTGTATTCAGCTGAGGATGCCTCTGTCCTTCCAGAGAGTGAGCCCCCTGAGGGCAGGGCTGTGTTTGCCTTTAGTTTGCTTTTCCTGAGCTCAGAGGGAACAGCTGTTGGGACAGCTCTCCCAGTCCCCAGACACTGGCCCTGGGGCCCTCCTCCTTCACAGACAGGCTTCTCAAAGGAGGGGCCTCTCTCTGGTCTCAATGCCACACCTGCTTCCTGTCTGTGGGCCCAATGGCCATTCTTGATTCTACCGACTCTCTCTCTCCATCTGGGAGCATAGACAACTCCCTTTATCTAGAAATGAGTTTCTCATTGGACGTCTGTGTCTCCATTCTCCCAGGGTTTTCCTTCCTCTGGCCACAATCTCTCTCTGTCCTTCCTAGCAAAGGCAGGTGTTCATAACACTTCAAGTGATTCCAACTCAAGGCAGTTCTAAGACAGGTCCTGCCTGTAGGGAGCTGAGCTCCTTCTCTCTGACCTTCTGCCTGGTTATCCTACCACGCCTGGGTATACGGATGCTTTGTGCTACCACATAAATGAGCTGAAGTGGCATTAGGAAAGCAAACACGATCATACTGAGCCTCAGTAGGGAGTGGAAGACAAAAGTAAATATGTGTTTATATCCATATAATGCAGAGATAGTGATGTGTTCTCCAAACCCTACTTCCTCTGACTCTTGGGCAAAGTCCCTTCCAGAGAGATGGGACAAGGTGGCTAAGTTCTGGCCAATGGGATATGAGCAGGGGTAGGTGACCCCTGGCCTGGCCCTGAGAACCTCCCCCACAATCTTCCACCCTGGTTGGCTGTGGAGGACCCAACAGAGAACTCTGGACCCCATGGAGTTGGCAGGTTCCAGGTCCCAGAATCAAGCTAGGAAGAGAGTGACCCACTCAGCAATACCTGCATTGGACCGCTGCCAGAGAGAGAAACAAACTCTAATTTCTGTGAAGCCATTTCAACTTGGGTGTTGTTTATTATCACAATTAGCCTGCCCTGTTTAATACAACTTCAAGAGTATCCATGCAGCTCACATAGATGCATATAACAAGAATATATTAATAAAAATAAATAGCTGAAGTAATCCAGAGGGGGTGAAACAGATTAGGGAGGTAAGATGAAGGAAGGAGCAAAAGGAAGGTCTTGCAAATAGTACAGAAGCCAACAAGGAAAAGACTAATATTTCAAAAGAAGAAAAAGGACAAAGGCTCTGAACAAGTCACTTGCAAGTGAGTTAACCCCAAGGCCAGTAAATATATAAAAAGATGCTCGTTAGTAATTAGGAAAATGTAAATTTAAGAAGCAATGAGCTACCCCTTCAAACCCCTCAGCTTGGCAAAAACTAAACATCGCAATGATACGCAATGTTGATGATGACAGGGAGAAACAGGAGCCCTGTGGATCATCAGATGGGAATGTAAATTGCTACACCTTCCTTGGACAAGGGATTGATAATATCTAATAAAGTTGAAGATAAACGTTTCCTCCATCCAGCTAGTCGATAGAAACTCTCACGTATATGCACAACTGGATAGAGATGGGGTGCTAATTTAGCTCTGAGCTTCCTAGCAGCCAAAACAAAGAGAAGCAAACAATTATTTACAGAATTCTCAAGACTCATATAATAAAAAAGTAGACCAGTGGCTCTAGTTTCTTGACGAGGTCACAGAAAATTTTCTCCTGTGAATGGCTCCCAGAAGCAATAGGACTTTAATAGATGAGATCTTAGGCAATATCCCATAATACATATAAACTTCATACAACTTACTAAGTTTCATACCACATACATAGTTCTACACAACTTACTGTTAATTACAGGAATGAAATGAAAGCTGAGGACCAAAAGACAGTTCAGTAACAGCAATTACAGGAGAGTTCAAAGGCATCTGGTCCAAATATGAGCCCTCTCATAACTTAGGATGGCTAGCTTGATTCAGGGATGAGATTTTAATATCTCCAGGACCATCCCCCCCACCCCACCCCACCCCCGCCAATGGCTATTTCTCCAAACCAGGTTTTCGAATAGAGCTGAGCAGAAGAAAGTTCAGGCTACAATTTCAGGCGAGCAATCACAGTGAAAATATCCTGTGTTGTTTATTTAAGGCATGGCCATGAGGTCTGCTGATCGCATAGACAAGAGGGTTGCTACTTTCTTGGAAAATTAAGGAGCTCTCAACGGGAGCAGTGTTTGGATAGATGGCCCCCTAATCTGAAGGAGTGTGGAGAGAGTAAAAGCAAGGGAAAATTATATCAAGAAATGCACACAGATGCAAGCTATGGTTTGTTCCTAATCACAACATTTTGACAGAAACTTCCTTGCAGCCAAAAGAAAAGTGGACAACACCACGTGAAGTTCTATCTTATGTCACTTCTCTGTGAAAGCTCGGGTTCAGATTCAGAGTTTACTGATTTTAGTTCTGAAAGGCTGAGGTCATGGCCCAAGTGTAGCTTTGATGGTTTATGAGTAAAGCTTGGAGACCCTACAGGGGTGAGTACTTGTTACATCCCTTAGTCCAGTCTTTATTATTATTATTATTATTTAGAGATTTAGTCTCTCTGCTGCCCAGGCTAGACTGTGTAGAGTGCAGTAGCTCAATCATAGCTCACTGCAGCCATGAAGTCCTGGGCTCAAGTGATCCTCCTGCCTTCTGGGGGCTGACGCAGAGTGGAGGAGAAGACTTCGGCTGGCACTGACTTTCCCCCATGTCCCATTCCTCTCACTGTGCCTGAGCCAAGGGCAGCAGGATCCTGGGGTCTTCATTCATTGTGAGGCCTTTGTGGCAAAGCCAGGGACCACTTCTGAGATCTGTGACAGCTGGCTGGATGTTTGGGCTTTTGAGGACTTCAGTCACTCATAGCGTGACTGAGAGGCAATGCATCCTGGCACAGGGCTTCCTTTGCTGTCCTCCTCCGGGGCTGCCCTGGTACGCCTGCCAGGGGAGTTTTGGCTTCCCAGAGAACCTCATAAAACAGGAATTTTATAGCCAGAGTCTCTGCTGCCCAGATCAGGGAAGTCAGGCTGAGAATGAGTGGTCCCCATCAGTGCTGCACGACCACGGGGAAAACACCCCTGGAGAGGCAGCAGCAGCCACGATCGGCCCACCCCCAGGCCATAGGATGGTCCTCACCGCCTCCAGTGTCTTTACAATAGCCTGACCAGACCTGCCCAGGTCATCCAGAGTCAGCCCAAGGCTGCCCATGGGCAAAGGGAGTTTGAGGGTAAAAGGGCTCCCCTTCTGAACCCTCCAGCTTGCCCGCGTCACAGATACGGCAACTGTTGCATCATCAAAGACGCCAGCCCTTTGGCTGAACTGCGAGCCCATTTCCCGTCACCGTATGCTGTGGGCTGCTGTTGAGCAATAACACGGAAGTAGGATCTGTCGGTCCCCTGCTGTCGTGATGACTCTCCCAGAGGTGTAGCCCAAGGGAAGCAATCTTCTGAAGGCTGCAGGACACAGATGGCCCCCAGGCTGGGCCTTTTTGAAAAAGGCTTCAGCACTCCTGGCATCCAGATCACTGCCAATTTGTAGGGCCATAGGGCTGTGCTGTACACAGGAAGCTGGCAAGGCTCCCTGGCTGGGACCCTGCACCTGAGGAACCTCCCCTGAACCACAGCAAAGGAAAGCAGACCCCGAAGCTGGTTCTCGCAGGTGCAATCTAGATGCCCGACCTTCTCCAGCAGTGGCCCAGCCAGCCTCCAACAGGTCACCTTTCAGCCAGTCACCGGAAAAAGTCGAAAATCCAGCATCCCTTCTTACAGAAAGTGTCAGCTTGGAAAGAAAGGGTAGGGCCTGGTCTCAACATGCAGCTCGCCCACATTTGGAGAGTGCTTTAACCTGCCTGTTCCCTGCCCATCCCCCGGCTGGGCTCATCCTTCTATCTCAGTCCAGAACGACCTTCCCTCCCATCTCGTGTGCTCTCCAAGCCTCCAGGCAACTCAGTCTTCAGTGCGCTGTCCTCTCTCAGCACTAGACACCGGTGGGCCCGTCGCTTTCCTGACGCCCCTTCTTTGCCCCCTCCTCCCTCTGGCTGTGCCTTCTCTGGCCCCTTGCAGCCCCTCTGTCCTGAGACCCCTCTGTCTCTTCACTCTGCACACTCTCTGGAGAAGCGTGGCCGTGGCCCCGCAGCAGTGACCATCTCTGTGCCAATAACTCCCTTTTGAAGGCCTGACTGTGCCTGCACTGGACACCTCCCATGAGTAGGCAAAGTCTTGGCTAACTCACTTGCCCCAAACTGAGCCCATCGTGGCCCTGCTTTCTCCCCAAACCTGCCCCTCCTCAGGTAAAGCCATCTTTGGTGCCCATCCAGCTCCTGGTCCCCCTATACTCCCCATAGCAGCTAATGGCACCAGGACATGCTCAGCAGCTCAAGCTAGACACTGGAGCTGCCCCAGCTCCTCTCCCACCGCAAGAGTCCCATTTATCTTTCCCACACATTATCACTGGTCGCATCTGCCCTCTCTCTGTGGCCCCCGCCTGGGCGTGGTCAGGCCTCATCATAATTTCCAGCTGCCTTCAGGCTTTTGCCTTACTTGACAGGAGCAGGGAGCCTGTTAGTTGAGGGAGAGCAGGGCAGGTTGGGGATGGCCAGGGGCCTGTCCCAGCCAGGAGGTCCTGAGGCTCAGCGGGCTGAGGAGAAGGTCTTGGGTCCCCAAGAGGGCCCCACTCAGGGCAGATTTGCTGCTCTGTTTGCTGTGCTCGGAAGCCTCTGGCCCAGGGCAGACCCAGTCCCGAGGGCATGTGCATTCCCAGCGCCACACCAAGCGCATTCTGAGGCCCTTGTCTGGTGGATGGGGAAGGGAGATAGAGGCTTCGGGCCTGTGACCTGGAGTGCATGGGTGCCCCTTCGTGGAGCTCTGGAAAACCCGTGTGCTTCCCCAGGGGCTGGAAGCTCTGCTCTGCCCACCCCACTCACAGGGCCCCCCTCAACAGCACAGCCCTCCTCGACACCGCCCCCCGCCACAGCCACTGTCACCCAACTTCCTGGGGGCACAGCACACCCTCTCCTGCACCCTCTCTGCGGAGAGAACGGAGTCAGTTGCCGGACTGAAGTAAGTGGGACTTCCCTGGCCCCTGAGGAGGGCTGGCTTATCTTGGGGAAACTGCTTTGGTCCACAACACCCCTGTCTGGTTCTGGAGGCAAAGGCACTCCTGGTAACTCTTCCTTTCTCTGGGGCAAATGCCCCCCAGGATAAGAAGTCCCATGGTCTTGTCAACTGCCATGCTAGTCCCTCAGAGTAAATGGAGTTATCAGATCTCCCGAGGACAGTGGCTTGCAGGGTGTGTGTGTCTTTGGGAGGGAGGGAGGGAGGGAGAGGTAGGGCCAGCGTCCCCCTGGGGGCCTGTAGGCAGGAGAGTGCCCTGTGCACACGTTGGGGCCCTCCCGGAAGTGGGGTGCAGGAGAGAACCCCTGGGGCCTGGCGGGCTTGGGGAGCCAAGCACGGTGGCCTGGGGGAGGGGCGGCACCGGTGGGAGAGAAGCTTTCAGACTTTCAGGGAACGTAAATTTTACCCCCGGCTACTTTCTCTGGGATTTATTTCTCCGTGAACTTGAGACTTTGCCTAATTACGTTTGGGTCTCTTTCAAAGCACATAAATTGCATCCAGTTCTTCTGCCTCCTTCTCAGGAATAAATTGTCCGTGTGTGAGGAGGGATCGGGGGAGAGAGTGAGACTTTATTAATTCGACACAGGACTCTGTTCCCCTGCCCTCCCCTCTGCCCCCCGTTGAATAATAAAATAATGAAGATTTGACTTGGACCAGGATGTATGGATAAATATATTGGTGACATGAATGGAAATGGATTTATTACATAAACAGGAGACTTCATCAATTTAAACCTGGCCTCCTTTCAATGGGCATAAATTACATTTTCTTTTCCTACCAGTTGCTGGATTTTTTTTTTTTTTTTTTTTACTTTTAAGAAACTGGATTTATCGGAATTGAGAATTTGCTAATTTATTTCGTGGAGCCCTGTGCTTCCTCTTTCTGCCCAACTCATTAAAGGCAGGTTTCCTCTTCGCGTCTCCCCACCTCGGTCCCACTCACAGCAACGCGGCCTCCTGGGAGTGAGCGTGAGGGGTGGGTGGGGTGCGGGCTGTCTGGACTGTGCCCCGAGAGACCCTCAAGCCTCTGCTCCCTTTGGAACCATCCAGTCCACCTTAGCTAGGGTGCTACCACAGCACGCCCAGCCCCGGAAGCGGGAGAAGGTCCCTTGCCAGGCCCCCTCTGAGGGATGACCCAGAGCAGAACCCGGCCTCGGCTGGTCCCAGGATAGGTCAGCGGGCAGACGGCTGTGGGATTCAGCAAACAGGACGGCAGCAAGAGGCTCGGGCGCTTGGCCAGGAGTGCCCAGGGAGGTGGCATTGGGGGCAGTGCAGGGAGAGCCATAAAGTCCCATCCAAGACCAGTGGCGGGATGCTCACAGCGTAAGTGATGTCTTGGGAATTCAGGGCCCAATTTATGCAGGGATTTGGATCAACACCAGTTACAGTGTTTGGCTGGAAGAAGGGAGATGGCTTGAGCTGTGTTAGAGTGGAAGATGTGCCTTTGCATGCCGTGGCTTTGCTTTTCTGTAACTTCGCTGGCGTGTCAAGGTTACTCCCAGCCTGAGAATTCCCAGGTAGGGAGCCTCAAATCTGCCTCTCCCCAGGCATCACTCCTCAAACGGGCAGTGCTGAAAGTCTTGAGTATTCTCATTCATCCATTTAAAGTGGTGAGAAACTCAATATTTTGACATTCCCAGGGATGTGCACGTGAGAGAAAAGAAGGGAAGCTGGCATTTTATGTAGGGACCCTGAAGAGGACCATGTTTAACTCAAAGAGGTGATTATTGGAGGGAACTGGGGAACCAGACGATGAGGGATTTCTGTTCACTAGGCCTATACGACACCCCTGTGTCTCCCCCAGTGAAATAGGAAGGGCGCCACCTCAGCACCGCTGGCCCTGTGGGGGCTTTGGGAGGAAGAGGGAAGAGATGGCTCCCTACCCGAAGCCTCATCCACGTCCACCCATTTCACCAGCCCCAGGACTCTGCAAGCTGTCATTCACCAGGCCTGCGCTGGGCACAGGTGTTTCTAATAAGGGCCCCTTTGGGCTTGCTTCATCCAGGAGGATGTTTACAAGAAGGTCTGATGAGAAATTGTCTCCAAATGCTGTCTTGTAAGCAAGACGTTGAGGAGGGGGGTGGGGGGCGCCTTAGGCTATAAGCAAGCAGGGCTCGGAATGGGGCCTGGCCCGTGTTCTCCACCCTCCTCCCCTCTTGGCCAGGACTGGCAGGCTGGGGCCTGGGCAGGTCTGGGCCCACTGCCAAGGGTGGTAAGCACCATGGGGATTGGGTTTCAATAAACAAAAGCAATAATGTTGGAAGAACCTCCACAATAAACAGAGACTGGGGCATCCCAACACTGTTACCCAAGCCCTAAGGCCTTGTCTTTGACCTCGTGGTCTTCCTTTAGCCCCTCCTCCACAGGTTGAGGGGCAGGCAATCACAGGTTTTATTATCATCCTAATGAACAATCAACACATCATTAAGGGGCATCTTCTTGGAGAAGCCCAGAGAAGGAGCCCAGAGAAGGAAGACAGGGGTCCTGTTTCCAAGCCTTCACACAGAGAATTCTCCAGTGCCATCACACCTTCTAAGAAGAAGGTAAGGGAGGCAAAGCAGGGGGTGCAAACTTTTTCTTTAAAGGTCAGATATGAATATTTTCAGCTATGGGCCCCACACGGTTTCTTTGGAAACTGCTCACGCCTCTGCCATTGTTCCGCAAAGGCAGCCCTAGTCGATGGGTAAATGAGTGGGCATGGCTGGGTTTGATCTAGGGGCAGTAGTTTGCTGAACCGTGATATATAGGATCAAGTGAGTGACAGAGAGGCAAAGTGACCAGCCAGGATCTTGAAACTTGTGGGCAAGTGAACAGGACAATTGCCCAGGCTCCTGGCCCCTGCCCTGCAGGCTGTGCAGACTGGTGACCCAACTCAGTATAGCAGCAGGGCTGTTCTCTGGAGACCTAAACTAGGCACAAAGGAATTGCACCCCATGGGAGAGCTCAGTATTTTGGAGAGGAATCTGATAGTCAAGATAGAGGTACGAACCAAAGCACAGAAGGGATGTCGCTGGGCAACAGCTCTGATGCCTTCCCCTGGGTTGTGGGGTAGGACATAAAGAAGAGCTTCTGGAGCCATGGGTGGGTGCTGCCACCCACCTGGGGCTGGAGCCATCCCCCTTGGAATACTACCCCTGTGCGTATGGGCTTGTGTGGAGGTCATACTGTCTCTGGGGTGAGCTTGTGCTAGAGAATCAGGGTGCACTTGAACTTGGGTGGTCTCTGTGAGTGAGGCTGACAGGCACTGAATGAGGTTGGACCAGGAGTGTTTCGTGGTAGGCTGGTGTGTGCAGGACTTGAAGGCCTGTGCAGCTGGGGATTCAGCATGGCCAGGTATCAGTGAACAGTGGGTGGGCTTGGGGCTGCCATCAGAGTGCCCTCTCTAAGTGGAGGGCAGTGGGGTTTGGCACAGGGTGTTCATCTTGCAGCCAGGTTGGCGGTGAGTGTGGTGTTCAGCTGTGGGGTCAGCATACTGCTGTTGGTTAGGCTTGGGCTGGGGGTGAGGGCAGGCATAGGGCTTGAGGGGCAGTGCACACCTGAGATGGGGTCACTCTGAGGGTACATTTGGTAGCTCAACCTTCGCTTAGGGCTGAGTAGGAGGTGAAGTTCTGGGGTCAAGGGCATGGCCTTGTTTGGAGATCAGAGTGTCTGGTCTCAGGATGGCTAGGATTGAAGTCATTGCTTGGTTGAGGTTCATGGAGTCAGTGAGTGTTTGGCTTGGGGTGCCAGCAGCTCTAATTGGGCAGTTAGAACCCATGTGAAGCTTGAGATGGGAGTGACAGGCAGAGACTGGGACTGGAGTCATGTGGCTGGACAGCTGGCCCTGAGCAGTCTCTGGAGCTTGGGGGATCAGTTGAACTGAGAAGCTTTGCCTGTGGGTTGTTTAGGTCTGGGGAGCCAGTGTGCATTAAGTATTGGGGCATCGCCATGTGTGACTGAGTTCAGAGATAAACATGTGGCTGGGCTAAATATTCCAGTGTGGTGTATTGTGGGGTTGGCATGTAGGTAGGGATGGAACTGAGGCATTGGTGTGTAGTTGGAATTGGGGGATCAGTGTGATTTGGAGTCACTTGTGGTTGAGGATTCAGGTACAGTTGGACCTGCAGTGTGGGGGTGTTTGCTCATCGTGTTAGTAGGTTTGAGGCTCAGGGTAAAGCCAGATTTGGGGTGGTCAGTGTGTGGGGATTAGTTGGAGGGCTCAGGGTGTGGTTGAAGTTGGGGACGGGGCAAATGAGTGTTGTCTCTGGGAAGGGTCCAGAGGAAGGAAGCCTCACAAGAAGACATTTGTAGGCTGAGTCAGAATCAGCTGCAACTTGGGCCATGGGGTCCCCGTGCACTAGGGTTTAGAGGTCAGCCCGTGACCATGAGGGTGAGAGCGGGTCATAGGAGTTGGTGCAAAGGGAGTTTATGCAGAGTCAGTGCCTCGTTTCCCGTGAAGAAAACGAGTCTGGGTGTGGACTTCTCATAGCGGGCTTCTTAGAGAATGCAGAAACTAGGGGCGATTCAAGGGTCAAATTTCCTTGAATATTTGGGTGAAAACACTGTCGCAAATGCTACTGCCCATTCCCCCTCTGCCTTCGCTGTTCCTTATGTGCTGACAGCCTTCTGCTGCCGCACTTGTGACTCTGCCCAGGGGTGTTGTCTGGCTGTGAAAACAGGCCAGAAAGGCCTGGAATTAAGTCTCCAGTGGCAGCCCAACACTAAGACATGCAGGAATTGGTGAATAAATACCCGGCTTTGGGTCCTTGCAGGACTGAGCTCCTTTCCCACAGCAGTCTCCTGCTCCCTGATAAGGGTACTGTGGGCTTCCTTCCCCTCTCCAGCTCACACCTCCACTCCCCTGCGGTGCTGCCCGAGATCACGGCCCAAGTAAACGGACGTGCCCTCACACCCTTGTCTTAGGTCTGCTTCTGGGAACCCAACCTCAGAGACATTTCTATAATAAAGCTAACAAAGATATGTCAGAAAGCATGAATTCTACATGCCTTCTCAAGATAAAGCGAAAGCCTCAGTAGACAATGCATGCCTCTGCAGGGGGTACTTTCCTTGTCACTAACAGGGGCTCTAATTTGGGAAGTCCAGATGGAAGCTACAGGGCAGAGGAGGTGAGATACACTCCCCTGAGGTCAGCCTCTCGGGCACAGACAGGGTGGAGCAGGTGGAGCGGGGGTCTGGAGGGGCACACGGAAGGTATTGGGCACAGCTGTGCACTTGGGTTTGGGGATCTCCATGTGGGCAGAGGCGTAATAAGTATGCTGTTGGGATTTGGGTTTCTTGGGTTGTCTCTTCCATTGTAGGGTCAGCATGGAATTGAGTTGTCTTGTCTTTAGGGTTCGGTTGTATTGGAGTTGTCCTTGTCCTGGTGACTATGTGAGGATTGATGTGCAGTTGCTGTGGAGTGGCCAGAGTGGCCCAGTTGCAGTCACTGCATGGTGAGACAATTAAAATGTGTGTGGGATTGGGGGATCCTGTATAACTGATATTAGGCATCAGCAATGGTCATAGATTTCCTTGGAGCGAGGGCTGTGTAATTGGCTTGGGGGTATAGTGAATCACTGGATTTGGGGTCAATACTTGAAGCAGTTAGGGTGGGGATCAGGATTTACCCAAGGGAGCCACATATTATCTCTTCTTGGGTGTTTAAAAAGACTCCGCCCTGGGCAGACACAGCCCAGCTCCACAGGGACAGGCATGGTGAATGCAGCCCTCACTTGTCCTGTCTGGATGCTCTGGGCAGTAAACCACCAGCGCAACTCCACATGGCAGCCCTGGGGGCAGCCGGGGTCTCTGAGCAGGGGGTCCTCACTGACCCAGCCTCAGCAGTGCCCGCATCTTCTAGCCCCTCCGCAGTTTCACGTCTGGCCGTCCTGTTCTTCTGCAAGGAACCTGGGCAGGTTTCTGCAGCAGGAGCCTCTGCACCCTGTGCGGCTTGGGAGCTGGCTTCCTGGAGTGAGGGTCAGGGTCAGGGTTCGAGTCCTGGCCACGTCGTATATGTGTCAGAATGAGCAATGCCTTTTTAGGTCACATATACTTTGGACTTCAACACTGCTTTATGTAGGCCGTAAAATTAATAGGTGGGAACTAGATTTATGGGCCCCGCTGGGCTGTTCTTTGCTTGTTAGGTTAAACACACTGATTTCCTGGTACAAAAGTGCTTGTTAAAATAATCTCCCCCAGCATGTTCAGAGGGGACATATCTGTCTTGTTTGGGGGTTGGGGAGAAGACCACAGCGCCCCATCCCCGCCTCCCCGCTGGCCCACCTGTCATGGCCTCCCCCAGCCCCAGCTGTGTGCATGATGGAATGAATGATGATGTTTCTGGGTGGGGGCGGGGGAGTCTAGGGAAGGAATGGCTCTGTGCAGATAGCACCAGAGCCAGACGCACCCTCCCATCAGCCCCCGCCCACCCTGAAGAGCCACTAGCCTTTGTTCCTGCCATATCTTAAACAGGAGGGCTGGAAGCACAGGGAGGCCTGTCTGGGGGAGGCACAGTGCGATTGCAGCAGAGCGCAGGGATGTCCTAGCTGCCACTTCTGAAGACTTGGAAGTCAGCAATAGAGGCAGAGAGAAGGAGGGAGGAGCCCTGCAGCCGGAACATCCTCTCCACTTCTCCCAGCTCCAGGCGCCCCCAGGAGACCCTGTGCTTGCAGATGCATGGGGGGCTCTACCTCACCTCCCGCAGTGCCCGGGCAGGCGTCCTCCCTGAATGACTCACCCATCCCAGGGGGCAGAGACCGTCTTGCCATCTCCTTCCCTGGTGGGGTCCCCTTCCTCTCCTGGGGGTGTGCAGAGCATATTGAGAACTTCTGACAAGAGCTCGCTCACAGATGTTCTCGCGGCACAGGGAGGGAGAACTGGCTGGGGCTGATGGTGGAGAGGCTCGAGTGGGCTTGGTCCAGTGGAGGCCAAGACAGTGTCTGAGCAGCTGCAGGGACACAGGGACACACCTGCAGTGCAGGAAGAAAAACTCAGGCTGAACCAACTCAAGAATAGCGCCTGGCACTTAGTAGGCCCACGAGCTGCTGGTTGGATGCCCACATGCTGATTGGAGTGCTCTGTGTCATCTACTTCCTTGTTTAAATCTAGCTCATGCTGAACCCCACTAAAGGCTACATTTCCCCATCCTCAAACACATTGCAGTGCCCTGGTTCCACGGGTGCTCACTGAGCAACTTTCCTTCTCCCTCAGGCTTTCTCAGGTGTCACGGGCTGTTGGGTTTCCAAGGCTTGTCAGTGCTCCTCTCCTGGGCTGGAATCCTCACCCTCCTTTGTCAGCCAAACTGCTCAGCCTTGGAAATTCATTTCAGCAGCCCCTCCTCTGGACTCGCATTGCCTTTTGTATTTAATATCTGCTGTCGGTTCAGTAAAGCATGTGACCTACTCCATGCCTAATTCTCGCTACGTATGTTCTCATTTCATCCTCATGAGAGACAGTTATAGAAGGATGAAAAAGCTGAGGCCACAGACATCAGTTAACATCCCAGGGCCACCCAGCCAGTGAGTGTAAGAGCCAGGGTTCCCGCCCGGCTCCGAGGACTCTGGTCAGGGCTCAGCCCTACCACCTGCTGCCTTGCGTGTACCTACCACATCACGGTGGGGCATTAGAATCAGTCACTTGTAAAACCCAATCGACTGGTTGGGCCCCTGGAGCAAGGATGTCTCCTGGATCTCTTTTGAGTCTCTGGCACCCAGCACAATGCTTCATGCATGGTGGAAATTCAGTATAGGCTTAATGATTGAGTTATGATGTCACATCTTTGGAGAATTTAGGTCTGGGCTTAGACTGCCTGGTAAGAATCTTGGTTCCAGTTCTTCCTGCCTCTGTGGCCTTGAGCAACTTACTAAACAATTCTCATATGTAAAGTAAAGCTAATAATAGAGTTGTTGTGAAGCGTCAATGAGATGCTCTGTTTGAAATGTTTATGACAACACCTGGCACATAGTAAGAGCTGGGCATCTCCTCTTTTGATCACTGTCCTAACCTACTTGACTCTCTTCTTGTTCTGAAATACTGCCACCTGCTGGTAGGTTCTGGGTGCAACCACCACATGCCATCAGTGCCCGGAGCAGCTGCGCCCAGCTGGCTCTCTGCTGATTCCTCCATGTGGTCCATCCTCCTCCCCTCCACAATAAGCCACTGTCCTCTTCTTCTTCCAGACTCTGCCCACAGCACCTCCTCCTGGGAGCTTCCTTGATTATCAACTCTGCACACCAGTGAACAAGGAGCCATCTCTGGCTATTCTCCTCTGTCCTCCCATCCCCCAACTATTCCTTTGGTTGCATGAATTTTAAAGCCAGGAAGAGGTGGATTTGGACTCTGGTGTCAACACTTAGTAGCTGTGCAACACGAGGTAAATTACTGAAACTCTCTGAGCTTCACGGTTGAAGGACTCCCGATAACTAGTTCTGTTGTTATTCATCTTCTGTCTCAGTCAGCCTCTGGCGTCCCCCTCAGCTCTCAACAGGGCTCACTGCTTGCTTGCCTTCTGGTCCCCAACTGTATATGCACTCTTGGTAGGTTCTGAAGAATTGTCCCTGCCCATAACCATGGGGAAAAGGGAACAACGTAGGGAAGGAGGGGTACCACAAAGTCAAGCCCACTGTGATGGTCACAGAGAGAACCAGGGTCCTCGCTCTTTGAGCTCTATCCTTGCTCTCCATGTGTTTCATCTTAGGCTCTGCTTGGAGAGGGCCCAGCTTCCTGTCTCTCCTGACCACACCCTTTGCTCTCCCAAATCAGCAAGCTGGAGGAGCTTGGCTCCCTCCAACTCCTTCTGGAGGGGGATCCCATGGGAATTGATGTGTAAACGTGGGGGTTGGACCACAAAGTTCTCCAAGGTCTTTTCTAGCTCTGGCGTGCTTTGCATCTGAGTCAACCATATTTTGACTTAATGACTTCCAAATGTCTGCTTGGGAGAACTTGCCTTTGCACTGGTAGCTGACACTTAGCACCACCCCACACAGCCCCAAGAAAACCTGCCAGGCCCCAAAGATGGGAACTAGGTGTCCTGCTGTTGAAGGAAGACTGGCTCCTCTTTCAAATCCAATTCAGGAAGGTCTGAGGCTGAGAATTAATTCAGATCCTGACTCTGGGGGGAAGAGAGGGGCCTGGGCAACAAGGCAACTGCTCCTCCCTCCCACCACTTATCTCTAAGATGAGCCCAGCACCCTACTGTGACAGAGACCCCTGCAGTCTCCTTTGTCTTCAAATGCATCCCCGGGTGCCTGAGATCGCACTGTTAGCTTCCCTCATTGGGATCTGGCATGTCCTCTACAGGTTCATCTTAAACCCAGCCTTGCCCCAGGAGGGGTGGCGCATCCTGTGCCTCTCCCTTGGGGCCGTATGAGTTTCCCAGACCCTTGCAGGCAGCCTGAGAGCTCCCAAAAAGGGAGAAGCCGGTGAGGAAGGGCTCCAGAGGGGCCGAGGCTGGGGAGCAGATATTCAGAAAGCCTTCACCATAGTGCAGAGCCTGCCCACAGGCCTGGTGGATTAGAAGGGGTATTTGGTGAGGCCACAACCAGCCCGCGGCGGCGGGGAGCTTTGCTCAGACTTTGTAGACCATCCAATGGCCTCTTTCAAAACAGGATTTTGATGAGTTAAGTGTAAATGAATCAGAAACACATGGGTTGGATTTCCCTCCAAATGCAATGGGGTTTGAATACAGCTCAGAGAGAGAGAGGGGGTCTGGGAGGAAAGACATGGCTTAATCAAACAGGTCTTTTCTTATTTCTGTTAATTTTCACCACCGCTGACCTATGGCTCCCTCTCCTCTGCCATCCCGCCACCCCATCCCCAGCAAGAGGAAACCTGGGTCTTTGCGGTCTGTGCCCAGCTGGGGACCCAGGGCCAGCCCCGCCGGCGTCAGACTCCGGGGGAGTTGGATGCTCCTGAACTCCCTCCGGCTGCCTTCCAGGATGCCTGGCAGAGGCACCAGGAGGCTTTTCTCTGGAGACAGTGCTTCTGCTCATCCTAGACTCCTGAGGTGGGGTGACCCAGGAGGACAGGGTGGAGCCAGGGGGTGCAAGGCCCCCTCACAGTGACATCCTTGTTTTATGGGAACTAAACCCCCAGTCTTGGAATGCAGTGTCTCATGTGGAGGCAACTTTTCAGACAAGACTGTGTCTTCATCTGTTTAAATCACATGTATTATTTTATTTTTTCATTGTAAACATCATACTCTTTTGCACAAATCTTAAAAGCACAGAGAAGTGAAATAAAATAAAAGCTGCCTCTAACTCCCAACCAGAGGTAACTTTGTTAACATTTTAGTACAGTTGTTTCTAGGCCTATGTTATATGTGTGTTTTTTTAAAAATACAGATTTAGAGTCATGCAGGATAGAGACAGTAAAACATAATGCTTAGAGTTCTGCATCTGGTAGACTGCATGGGTTCAAATGTCAGCTCCATTACTTGCTGGCTTATTTCATCAATTCCCTAAGCCTCGGGTCCCTCCTCTCAAATTGATGATAACAACAACGACCACAACAATGACAATATGGTAGTTGCCAGGATAGAACAGGATAACACATGCAAAGCACTTACAGGAGTGCCCAGTGCTTAGTAGCCACTCAATAGTCGTGAGCTATTACTATTCCTATTTTGCATCCTGTCTTTTTCTCTTACATTTATGATACAAACATCTCCCTGCGTCATTAATATCCTCTATAACATGATTGAATTATTACTATCTTGTTGAAGATTATTCATCCACCTTTTACTTTAAATGACTACTGTAAATAACACTATAATGAACATCCTTTTGCATGTTAATAACAGTAAAAGCCTGGGTTTGAGATTTTTCCTTATGTAAATTTATTTTTGTACAAGTTTTATTTGCATGGAGGGAATTAACTTGGAGAACGTTTATGCTTATGAACTTGGGGGAGAACTAGGATATTTCTATCCCCATAGTTTTGCCTTTTCCAGAATGTCAAATAAATGGAATCATATAGTATGTAGCCATTCACAGCTGACTTATTTCACTTTGTGTAATGCTTTCCAGATTCATTCATGTTCTTGCATGTTTCAGTTCAGTATCTGCAGGGGCTTTGGTCCCTCGAGGACCAAAATCCACGGATGCTTAAATTCCTTATATAAAATGGTACAGTATTTGCATATGACCTATGTACATCCTCCCCTATACTTTAAATCACCTCTAGATTATTTATAATATCTACTATGTAAATAGTTGTTATACTGTATCTTCTAGGGAATAATGACAAGAAAAAAGTCTGTACGTGTTCGGTGCAGACACAACCATCTATTCTTTTCCCCAGGTATTTTAGATCCTTGGTTGATTGACTCCACAGGTGTGGAATCCACAGATATGAAGGGCCAACTGTACTGCATTCCTTTTTATTGCTGTGTAGTATTTCATTGTACATGTGTGTGGGCGTAGAAATGCAATCATTGTTAAAAATACCTAATCATTTTGACAAAAATTGAAAGGAGGAATTTGGGGGAAGTATGACATAAACATGTACCAGTTCTTTATCTTTCACAGGGATAGCACAATAGAGACTCTTCTTAAAGATAAATTTTATTAGGGTATAATTTACTACAATAAAATGCACACATTTAAAGTGTATGAACTAATGAACTAATGAGTTGGCAAATGTATACGACCATGTAACCACTGCCATGGTCAAGATACAGAACATTTTAATTGCCCTAGAAGGTTTACTTGTGGCCGTTCCCAGTTAACCTCTGCCCTCTACCCTCACCCCTTACCTCAGAAAATCATTAGTTTTCTGTATATCTAAATTAGTTTTCCCAAAGTCTAACGTAAATGGAATAATATAGTATGTACTCTTTTGTGCCCGTCTTCTTTTGTTCAGGATAATATTATAAGTCCTCAAACCTTGTTCTTCTTTTCAAAATTAGTTTGGCTCTACTAGTTACTTTGCTTTTTCATGTAAATTTTTGAATCAGCTTGTAACTTCTATTTAAAAACCTGCTGGCATTTTGATTGAGTTCACAGTTGATTGGGCAGAATATGCATCGTAACAATTTTGAGTCTTCCAATCCGTAAACATGATCTCTGTCTCCATTTACTTAAATTTTCTTTAATTTTCCTTGGCAGTGTTTTCTAGATCATATGGTATAGGTCATACAAATATATTTTTAATTTCATGCCTAAATATTTCATGTTTTTGATACTATTGTAAATGGTATTTTTAAAAGTTTAAATTCCAGTTGTTCATTGTTAGTACATAAAAATGCAATATGTATTTTTATTGACAATTTTTTCTGTAACTTTTCTAAATTTGTGTATTTGTTTTAGTAGGATTTTTTGGTAGATTGATTCCTTGTGATTTTTTTTTTTATGTACCTGATTATGTCATCTTTAAGTAAAGAGAGTTTTACTAATACTTATCCAATTGTATTTCTTTTTCTTACTTTATTGTACTTGCTGGAATCTCCAGTAAAATGTTGAATAAAAGAGTTAAGAGTGAACATCTTTGCCTTGTTTCCCACTGTAGGGGCAAAGTATTGGTTGTCATCATTAAGTATTACATGAGGTATAGTTATTTCATAGATTTTTTTTTTTAACTGGTTGATATAGTTACCTTTTATTCCTGGTTGTTGAAAATTTTGACTATGAAAGGAAGTTGCATTATGTCAAATGTTTTTCTTCATTGATTGAAATTATATTATTTTTCACCTTTATTTTTTGAAATTAAAAATAATTTCTTTTTGTAGTAGAGACAGGGTCTTATAGTGTTGCCCAGACTGGTCTTGAACTGCTGGCCTCAAGAAATCCTCCCACCTCTGCCTCCCAAAGTGCTGGGATTACAGGTGTGAGCCACCACACCTGGTTTATCACCTTTATTTTTAATATGGTGAAATGCATTGATTGATTGTCGAATGTTAAACCAACTTTACATTCCTGGGAAAAATAAATTTCATTTGGTCAAGATTGTGTATACTGCTGGCTTCAATGCACTAGTATTTTGTTAAGGATTTTTGTGTCTATGTTCATGAGGGATGTTGGTCTGTTACTTTCTCTTCTTGCAATGTCAGTATCTATTTTGGTCTCCTCTGTTTTATGAAAGAGTTTGTATCAGATTGGTATTCTTTCTTAAGTACTTGACAGAATTCATAAGTGAGCAATCCGAGCCTGGTGTTTTATTTGTGGAACTGTTTTAAACTACGAATTCAATTTTTTAACAGTTTATTGACTTGTATTTTTAAAAATTGTTTCCTTAAGTTATCAAATTTATTGTCCTAATTTCTAATATTATTTTATGACTTTCATGTATATAAGATCTGAATTAACTTCCTCTTTTATTCCTACTGTTGGCCATTTGTGTCTTCTTTTTCTTCTCGATAAATCTAGCTAGCGATTTCTAATTTAAAAAAATTCTTTTCGAAGAACCGACTTTTGTTTTCATAGATTTTCTCTAATGTTTTTCTGTTTCCTATTTTCTTGATTATCACTTTTAAAACTTTTGCTTCTTTCTACTTCCTTTAGGCTTAATTTTTCTCTCCTTTTTGTAACTTCTTAGACTGGTTAATTATGTTATTAAGCTTGGACCTTTCCTCTTTTTAAATATAAGCAGTTTATGATATAAATTACCTCTAAGTACTGCTTTAGTTATAGTCCATGAATTTGATAAACTTAGATGAACCTTTTTTAAAATTCTCATTCTCTTCAAAATATTTTCTAATTCTACATGTTATTGTTCTTTGGTCCATTGATTATTCAGAAATGTCTTATTTAATTCTCAAACACTTTTTTGTTTTCCAAATATCTTTTATTGATTTCTAGTTTAATTTGATTGCTTTCAGATAACATATGCTATAAGGTTTCAATCTTTTTTTGGTTTATTGAGATTTAAAAAAATGGTTCAGCATATGATCTATCAGGTGACTGTTTTTACATGCTCTTGAAAAGAATATATGTTTTGTCGATGTGTGGATGTTTTATAAATTCCACTTAGGTCATTGTCTTAGCGTGAGCTCTATAACAAAATACCATAGACTTGGTGGCTTAGAAAACAGATATTTATTTCTCAGAGTTCTGGAGGCTGGAAAGTCCAAGACGAAGGTGTCAGCTAATTCACTGCCTAGTGAGAGCCCACTTCCTGGCCTGCAGAGAGCCACCTTCTTGCTGTGTCTTCACAAGGTGTAGAGATGGTGAGTTCCAGTCTCTTTCTCTTCTTATGAGAACGTTAATCCTGTCATGAGGGCTCTATCCTCAAGACCTTATATAAACCTAATTACCTTCCAAAGGCCCTATTCTCAAGTACCATCACATTTGGAGTTAGGGCTTCAATATATAAATTGTGGTAGAGGGTGGGTAAACATTCAGTCCATGACAGTCATGTTACTTGATAATGTTATTCAAGTTTTCTATATACTTGCTCCGATTTTCTGTCTACTTGTTCTTTCAGTTATTGAAAAGGCGTATTAAAAATTCTTTCTTTTTTTTTTTTTTTTTTT